>CM069138.1:43465050-43550165 GCA_035221665.1 Okamejei kenojei | reverse complement strand
TTTGAGAATGGGGGAGGGAAGGAGAGTGGGGAGGGTGAAGGGGGAGACAGGGGTAGGGGGAGTGGGTTGGTATAGAGGGGGGGAGGGGGGTAGAGAAGGGTGGAGGGAGGGGAGAGGAGGGGAGAGTGGGGGGGAGGGAGGGGAGGGGGGCAGAGGATTGAGGGGAGTGAGGGGAGAGGGGAGGGGAGAGTCAGGGGAGCTGTGGAAGAGAGAGATTGGAGTGGGAGAGAGAGGAGAGGAGAGAGTGGAGGGGGAGAGAGGAGTGGGGGGAGAGAGAGAAGGAAGGGGGAAAGGGAGAGGTGGGAGAGAGATTGGAGGGGGAGGAGATTGGAGGGGGAGAGAGTGGAGGGGGAGAGAGGAAATGGGAAAGATGAGAGAAGGGGGAGTGGGGGAAAAAGGCAGGGGTGGAAGCGATGGAGGGGTATATTAGAGAGAGATAGAGGGGAGAGGAGAGGAGAGTAGAGGGGAGAGAGAGGTTAGAGGGAAGGGAGAGAGAGAAACTGACGGGGGAGGGAGGGGGAGAGAGAGGAGGGATGTGAGTGAGGAGGAGGAGGGAGGGGGGAGAGTTGTAGGGGAGAGAAGATGACGGTGGAGAGGAGGGAGTAGAGGGGGGAGGAGAGGGGAGGGTGGAGGGGAGGAGAATAAGAGGTGGAGGGTGGGAGCGGGGAGTGGAGGAGGTAGGAGGGGGGGGGCAGAGTGGAGGACGGCGAGGGAGAGAGGAGGGAGGATGAGGTGGTAGAGGTGGCGGGGAAGAGGGGAGGGCAGTAGGGGGGAGGTGGAGAGAGATGGAGGGGGAGGGAGAAGGACGTGTGGAGGGTGAGAGGAAGAGGGGAGAGATGGGAGGGGAAGAGAGAGGAGGGGGATGAGAGGAGGGGGGAGGAGGGGATTGAGGAGAGAGAGGAGCGTGGAGAGAGAGGAGCGGGGAGAAGAAGGTGGGAAGAGAGACGGTGGGAAAGAGAAGTGGGTGTGAGCGAAGGGAGAGAGAGAGACAATGGGTGAGAGGGGGAAAGCAGGGGGTTGATGGGAGGAGGGAGGGAGTGAGGGGGAGAGAGAGAGTAGAGGGGAGAGAGAAAGAGTAGAGTGAGAGAGTAGAGGGTGGGAGAGAGAGAGAGGTAGATGGGGAAGACGGGGGGAGGGGGGAGTGAGGAGGGGGTGGAGGGGGGAGGGAAGTGAGAGAAGGGGAATTGGAGGGGGGGAAGAGAAAGAGGGGGGGAGGTGGAGGGGATGAGATGAGGGGGGGGAAGAGGCAGTGGACGGGTGGGTAGGGGTGGCGTGGCGGAGGGGGGGAGAAGAGGAAGGAGAAGTGGAGGGGGGAGAAGAGGAGGGGATGGAGGAGGGGAGGGTGGTGAGGGAGGTGAGGTATAGTAGGGGTTTGAGGGGAGGGGAGTGGAGGGGGGTGGAGAGGGCGGGGGGTAGATAGGGAGGGGGGTTAGGACAACTTGCTCTATTGATCTTATTTTGATTGTGCCGGCCAGACCACGTGAAGGTTACAATCTCCCACCCCTGTCCCATTGTGATGGCATATGTAAATGAGATCCATTGCGATTGGACATCTGTGAGATGGCACGGTGACTCATGCAGCAGCTTGATTGTAAAATGTTTTGATCTTTTTTACTAAAAAAGCAGAGAAATTAATAAACCAAATGTTCTAATTTCATAACAAAAAAAATGTGGAGGAGGACCAACTCTACAGGAATATGTAAAAATGTCTCCGTTACGGCAAAGGGCGGAGGAGTAAATTCACAAACAGCTTAAACAAATTTTCACGAAATAGAACCCGTTACAAACGAACAAACCAACGACAGTTTTAATCGTTACTAGACCAAGTGCAGACCCGTAGGGTCTGTTCCCCAAAACGTGCGGTTGAGAGGGGGGAGGGGAGAAGGAGGAGGGGGGGAGAGGAGGAGGGGGGGGAGAGGAGGGGGGTGGGCTTAGGGGGGGAGAGGGGAGGGAGCGAGTGGGTTGGAGTGAGGTTGGCGGGCGTGATTGCTGAGTGAGCCTGCGGGCAGGCGTACGCCTTGTCAAGACACTGCGTTACACCCGTCGAGGACGTTTGCGTACGACGTCGAGATGCTGCGTTCGCCTTCAATGCGCCTGCGGGCTGACAAGGCCGTTGCTGCGCCGGCTCTGTCACGCTGGGCACAAGCCAGAAGATCGGCTGTCGAGGGCGGCGAAGAAAAAAGCAGAGGGGGAAACAGCCCAATCTTTGGCTTCAGCCAGCAGCGTGACAGTGCCGGCCGGGGGGGGGGAAAGTGGAGGTTAGCCGGGCTGGCAGCAGCCGTTACGGGTCGCGCGGGAGACGCGAATGTTGAAGGGTGGCAGCAGGAAGGCGACAAATGCGTGAGTGGGGTGGGGGTGGGTGAGGGATTTTATTAAAAATGTGTACAGAAAAAATGTCTAATGTATGTGGAGTAGATATGCAAATGTAAAGTGAAATCGCTAGCGAATTTGGAAAACATCTCAAAACATTTTGACCAACAAATCAAAGGCTAAAATCTAATCTGAAAATCTAATCTGACGTACACCCACAAACACAGAGTTTTGAAATAGTATATAGATAGATAAGATATGTTGGGGGGGGGGGGGGGGGTGAGGGGGGTGGTGGGGCAACTATGAAATCTCTTCCTTGAATGCGGACGCGACCTTTTCCTTGTTGTGTCTCCGTTTCGCTGTGGCCTAACATCGTGGAGCTGGCGGCTTCCAAACTGCAATCGATTCGATTTGGTCCGGTCACAGAGCCGGGTGGATCACCACCACGGAGTGGCTGACTTCGGAGGGCCTGGTGGTGGCGCTTGTACTGCCAACCCGGACTTCGGAATCTCTTTAGAGGCTTCGGCCACAGGCCCTGTGGACGTTTACATCGGGAGCTCGCATGTCCCTGGTAGGAGACCGATTTTCGGGAGCTCCCGCAATGGCAACTTCACTCGCTCCAAATCGCGGGGTTTGAATCAGCCCGTCGCAGGGCTTTTCATCGCCCGGCACGGCTTAATCGGCCGAGGGACTTACCATCGCCCACCGGGGGCTTTAACATCAAGAGCCTCGATCACCTCGACGCAGCAGTTTGACCGCCTGACCGCGGAACAGGGAAGAGATAAGAGTTTTGCCTCCCGTCACAGTGAGGAGGTGTTTGGAGATTCACTGTGATAGATGCTTGTGTGAAACTGTGTTAGTTGTGTGTTTTGTTGTTGTTGTGCTGTTATGACTGCAGGGAACAAAACTTTTGTTTGTTTGAATGACAATAAAAGGCATTCCATTCTATTCTATGATCTTCCATGGGCCGGGTCTTTGATTGCACTATGGACTTCAGTTTTGCACTGCGATGGTTACCTAGTTTTACTCTTATTCATTTATTATATTATTGTAGATGATTGTAGATTTATCTGCATGTTATTGCATTAGTGGCCCTATAAAGCTGCAGCCAGTAAGCATTGCATTGTTGCTTCGCCAGTACTCTGACCAATACTACACCATAACAAGCCCTTTGGCCAACAATGTCTGTGCTGAACACGATGCCAAGACTCACTCTTATCTGCTATCCATATCCCTCCATTCCCTGCATGTCCATGTGTCTATCCAAACCTCTCTTACAGGTCACTATCGCAACTGCCTCCACTACTAGCCCAGGCAGTGTGTTCCAGGCACTCACCACCCTCTTTGTAAAAAAACTTACACCACACACCTCATTAAATGTTCCACCTTCTGACTCTAAAGCTACTGTATGCCCTCTAGTCTTTAATATATTCACCATTGGAAAAAGGATCTGGCTGTTTACCCAATCTATGTCTCTTATAATTTTACATACTTCTCTCCCCTCAGCCTCCAATGTTCCACAGAAAAAATCCAACCTTTCCTTGTGGCTAACATGCTCTTATCCAGGCATCGTTTTGGTAAGATAAGCAGTAACTCAGCGGGTCAGACAGCATCTCCAGGGAAAAGGAATAGGGTTCTGAAGAAGGCTTTCAACCGAATGTCACCTATTCTTATTTCTTCAGAGGATGTTGTTGACCCGCCTGAGTGCTGAGTTTACTCCAGGTTTTTATGGACTATCTTCGGTTTAATCCAGCATCAGAGTTCCTCCATACACATAATTTTGGTAATCTCTTTTACTCTTTCTAAACGCCTTCTCATCCTTCTTGTAATAGAGCATCCAGACTTGTATTGCAGTACTCCAAATGTTGCCCTGACGATGTCCTTATAGAGGCAGCATCATGACTTTCTGACTCTTATCCTCATGTCCTAAGACAAGTCAGTGCATTCCAATGTTAGTGCCTTTGTTGGGCAACAACGTTAACACCATGTTATGAGCTAAACATCTTGTAAGTGAAACTAACAGTGACCTTATTTTGGAGACGTTTTTACTCTATATGGCACAGAGCATACACCAACAGTCTGAAGAGATTGCCACAGCAACATCCTCGAAGCTTGCAAGCGCGCACCACCAGACTCAGGAACAGCTTCTTCCCCTCTGTTTTCAGGCTTCTGAACATTCCTTCTATAAGCTTAGGGTACTGTCCGATTCACCTCTACCCCTTTGCGGACATTGGACTTTGTCTATGGAACTGATGTGTGGCAATGCTGAGAACTATATTCTGTACTGTATCTTCCCCTTTGCTCTAACTATTGTAATTGAGTTATTTATGATATATCTCATCAGCATGCAAATCAAAGCTTTTAACTGTACCTCGATACACGTGACAATAATAAACCTATACCATTTATCAGACTATTGAAGCATCCTTCCGTAACCTGGGTATAGTCCTGATACTCCAACCTACCTCTTTATGGACATTGGACGTTTTCTCTGTAACTATATTCTGCACTCTGTTATATTTCTCTTTGCACTCCCTGTGGTACGTATATGGCCTGATTGTGCTCGTGTATGGTTGGATCTGACTGGTTAGCATGCAAACAAAAGCTTTTCACTATATCTTGCTACATGTAACATACTACATACAACATAGAACAGTGAAGTACACAAACAAGCTCTTTGGCCCACAATGTCTGCGCTGAACATAATGCCATGACCATCTCTTAAATGCCTGCATAATTCATAACCCCTCATTCCCTGCATATTATGTTTGCCTATCAAAAGTTCTTAAATGTCTATTAATTTCTGCTTCCACCACCACCCTTGGCAGCACTGTTCCAGGCGCTCACCACCCTCTGTGTAAAAAATGTGCCCCGCACATCTTTTAAATATTGCCCCTTGCATTTTAAAGCCATGCACTCTAATGTTTGATTTTTTCCATCCTGGGAGAAAGATTCTGCCTGTCGACAATATCTATGCCTCTCACAAACTTATATGTTTTTTAGTTCTAGATATACAGCGTGGAAACAGCCCCTTCGGCTGATTGAGTCCAGGTTGACCGCCGATCACCCGTACACTAGTTCTATGTTACCGCACTTTCTCATCTACTCGCTACACACTAGGGGCAATTTACAGAGGCCGATTAATCTTCAAAGCATGTCTTTGCAATGTGGGAGGAAAACGGAGCACCCGGGGAAAACCCATGCAGTCACAGGGAGAATGTGCAAACTCCACACAGACAGTCAGAATCAGACTTGAGTCTCTAGCGCTGTAAGGCAGCAGTTCTACCACTGATCCAGCTGTGGCACTCACGGGTATGTATTTCTATCATGTCTTCCCGCAACCTTCAGCATTCCAAAGAAAACAGTCCAAGTCTGCCCCACCTCTCGCTGTAGCTCATGCCCTCTAATCCAGGCATCATTTTGCTAATAATAAACCAATTCCAGTACCAAATTGGTTAAGAGCAAGCAGCCTACTCACCGAAAACCAGAAGAGGCAGCTCCGTCCACAGCGCTGCTAAGCCTGTACAAGATAAAGGGAGCCACTATCCCTCCCACGTCACACATTGTTGAACAGATCGATACAGCAAAGTTTCTGTTGGAGAAAATAAGCTTTTGGTATCACAACCATTTCAACTCAAAATGTACCAATTCTCCTCTGCAGATCAAAGGGCAGCATTTACTTTTATAATCACACTGACTCTCAAGAGAAATGTTATCTTGCTTGGATTTGCTATTTAGCGTTTAGAGATACTCTAAACTCTAAACTCTATCAGATAATAATTGCCCGTTTGTGGTGGATAAGGAATAAAACATGTTTCAACTTGAATCGTCTGTTTAGAAAGTGTTTTGAATGCAAAATGTCTGCTGCAGGATTAATCAGGACTGTCATGGGTATAATTTAGTTTTAGTTTAGAGATACAGCATGGAAACAGGCCCTTGGCCCACCAAGGCCACGCCGCCCATCAATGCATCTGGCCCACCACTGGCCACACTGACCATCAATGCTGCGTGGCAGCTGCGGCTCACCTGCAGTCCGTCTGTTTTTTTCTTTTTTTTTTGTTCTTTTTGTTGTGTCTGTTCTAGTTAGAATTTTGGTTTATTAGGCTGTTTGTTGTGTGTGGGGGGGTGGGGGGGGGGTGTGGGGGGGGGGGGGGGGGGGGGGGGAGGGTGGGAGAAACAAGGGGTTTTAGTCTCTCCCTTCGGGGGGGAGGGCGACCTTTTCTTGTGTGTCCCCCGTCACCGGTCTCCGTCTGTGCTGAGGCCTAATGGCGGAGCTGGTGGTCTCGGAGCTGTGGCGCGAGCGTTCAGAGCTCCAGTGTTTCCAGCGGCGGCGGCGGCCCGGCTTCGGGGCTTCGGCGCTCTAAATCCAGCGTGTGCTCCAGCAGCGGCCCGGCCTCGGCGCTCCGGCGGCTCTCCAGCGGTGCTCCGGCAGCGGGCCCGGCTTCGGGGCTTCGGGGCTTCGGCGCTCCAGCAGTTGCTTCAGCGGCTCTTCAGCAGCGGCCCGGCCTCGGCGCTCGGCGGCTCTCCAGCGGTGCTCTTTACAGCAGCGGCCCGACTTCGGCGCTCCGGCGGCTCCAGCGTTCCCGTGGTCGATCTGACTGGGAGCTGTGGTGGTGTTCCAGCATTCCGGCAACGGCGGCGGTGACGGCTGGCTTCGGAGGCTCGGCCGCGGGCCTGGTGGACGATGACATCGGAGGCCTGGATGGATTGCCTCAGTACAGAGGGGGAACATGTAGGGGAAAAAGACAAAGACTTTAAGACTTTTGCCTTCCACCCCACAGTGAGGAGGTGGCCCGTGGTGAACTCACTGTCCCCCCCCCCCCCCCGGTGGATGTTTAAATATGTGTTATTGTGTGTTTTGTTTTAAATTTATTACATTGTTATGACGCAAGGTAACAAATTTCGTTCAGACTGAAAGGTCTGAATGACAATAAAGGAATCTGAATCTGAATCACCCGTTTCACGCTAGTTCTATATTATCCCATTTTCTCATTCACTCGCCACACACTAGGGGCAATTTACTGAGGCCAATTAACCTACAAACCCGCATGTCTTTGGGATGTGGGAGTAAATCCATGCGCACAGGGAGAACGTACAAACTCCACACAGACAGTGCCCAAGGTCAAGATTAAACCCAGATTTATGGCGCTGCGAGGCAGCAGCTCTACCAGCTGCACCACTGGGACCAGCTTGAATCAGGCATCTGGGTTAGCATGGACGAGATTGGCTGAAGGGCCTTTTTCTGTGTGGTATGACTAAGATTTGCTCTCTGACTATGAGTCACTTGTCAATGTCCTTGAAGAAACACACTGTGGGCTGCTGAGTTAATTGGTCTTGGTGAGTTCTGCGGCATAACTGGGCATGAGAATCTGACGAGAATTTGGGGAAATGATGCAGGGAACATTTGTCAGGGAATCGAATTGGTCTGATGGTCTCAATGGGACAAAGGAACCTCCTTGTACAGTGAGAAAGGACGCAAAGTGTTCAGCAGGTCGGGCAGCATCTCTGGAGAACATGGATAGGTGACATTTTGAGTTGAGACCATTCCCTAAACCGTCCGTTTCTGCCAGACCTGCTGAGCTACTCCAGCACTTTGTGTCCTTGTGTGTATTAACCAGCATCCTGCAATTCTTTCTTTTTACTTCTTGTACGGTGAATGGAAATACTCAATCTTTAAATGCAATGAACTCTACAATCATTATCTTTCTGTTCTCAACTTCACTAAGTAGTAAAGGGGGGCGGAGTCCGGTGGGAACACCCGGCAAAACAATGGAAGGGGTATCACTCCATGGCCCACATGGGTGGCAAGTGTATTTGGTTTAATGATAGTTGTGAATACTACTGAGTATGACAGTAATTAATATATAGACACTGAGAATGTATGAAGAGTTTTTGCAGTTTTTGTTTTTGTATAAATTGTTTAATCTGAATAGAGTTTATGTTTGGAATATAAAGGTGGTAAAGAGACTGAGATAACTGAATGGTTGGGCATTAGAAGCCAATGCCTTTTGATTGCAGCTGAACAGATATGCCGAGAGTCAGCAAATTGGTAAACACTCTTACCTTAAAAATGTTGGGTACAATTCAGCATTTACAAAACAGACCATTAAAAAGGTTGTCGTAATTCCTAGTTTGCCGAAAGATGTGACTGTTGTTTTCAGCCAGAAGAAATCTGAATTAGAAATAGGTTAATGTACAATTTGCAAAATATAAAGCATTTTCTCAAACAAAATTCAAAATTTTGATTTTCATGAAGTCAAGCTATTATTTTATCAATTCATATTTTTTGAGCATCATTTTAATTTTATTGAGGAAAATGCCTTTTTTTGAGTTATTTGAAACATAGTACATAGAACAGTACACCACAGGGTCAGGCCCTTTGGCCCACGATGTCCGTGCTAAACATGATGTCAAGTAAAACCATCACCTCCTCCTGCACATAATTCATATCTCTTAATTCCCTGTATATCCATGTGCATATCTAAAAGCCTCTTAAACACCACTATCGTATCTGCCTCCAGCACCACCCCTGACAACACGCTCCCAGGCACTCACTGTTTGTAAAAACCTTGCCCCACACATCTCCTTTACACGTTGTCCCCATGACCTAGAAGCTATGCCCTCTAGTCTTTGACATTTCTACCCTGGGAGAATTGTTCTGACTGTCTACCCTATCTATGCCTCTCATAATTGTATATACCTCTATCAGGCCTTCCTTCAGCCTCCAGAGTTGTTCCAGAGAAAACAATCCTACTCTGCCCAATTTCTCCTTGTAGCTAATACCCTAATCCATGCATCCTACTGGCAAAGCTCTTTTACACCCTCTCCAAACCCTCCACATCCTTCCTATATGCAATAAATTAATAGGTATTTAGATCTGTTCATTTACAAGCATTTGTTATGTAAATTTACAAAGATTGAAAGGAAAAGTTTCATTTGTCTAGAGCTTCACCCATTCTCCCAAAGCCTTCTTCCGTCTGCATAAATTGACCTGAAGTTGCCCAGCGCTGGAGTAACTCAGCAGCTCAGGCACATCTCTGGAGAACATGTATAAGTGATGTTTTGGGTTGAGACTGAAGAAGGGTCCCAACCTGAGATGTCATCTATCCATGGTCTCCGAGATGCTGCCTAATCCACGGAGCTGTTCTGGCACTTTGTGTCTATGTTGGCCTGAAGTTACCAGTAGGCGGGGCTGTTTGTCAAACACTGACACTTCCAATATCCAGCTGCTGAGTGCAAGCAGCAATCAAGCCGTGGGTAAACCAGGCTTTGTCCTGCCTCTTCTCTCTTCCCGCTCCCCCCCCCCCCACTCCCCCGAGGAAGTCTGAAGAAGGGTCCCGACCCGAAGAGTCACCTATCCACGTTCTCCAGAGATGCCATCTGACCCGCTGAGTTACTCCAGCACTGTGTGTCTTTGTTTCTGACTTGGGGAAATGTGCATGCTCCATGATTCACTGGATGGTACGTATGAGGTGGATTAAAATCAATTCCAGAATGTGGGACCATGCATGTCATGATTCCAAAGTGTTGATTTTATGGGAAGGATTTGTAAGTGGATACTGGGCTTGTTGCTTGGGTGGGTCCAGTGTGCAAACAGGTGTGTCATATCAGAGCCTGCTCCACCTAACACACCTGGCTGTTCTGTCCAGCTCTGGCATAGGGCAGGGCCATTTGACTGTGGCAAGACGCATTGGTTTTTAGATAAGGAATGGTGCAGAACTATCCAGCTATGAGCTGCCGCTGCACCATTGTAGGCTCCAGTGCCTTTCCAGCTGTGGCTTACTGCAGTGCTTTCCATCCTGTCTGTGCTTCCTTCACCAACGCACAGCTGTGGCATCACCACCATCAGTTGGCCAAGATCTTCAGACTGAAAGCAGCCTCTTGGGGAGCACAACACTGCAGCTGCTGCCTTACAGCGTCAGAGGCTTGGGTTCAATCCTGAGCTTGGGTGCTGTCTGCGTGTACTTTATACCTTCTCCCTGTGACCACGTAGGTTTCCTCTGGGTTCCCTGGTTTCCTCCCACATGCCCAAAACGTGCAGGCTTGTAGGTTAATTGGTGTCTGTAAATTGCCTGTTGTGTGTAGAGAGTGAATGAGAAAGTGAGATAACATAGAACCAGTGTGAACAGGTGACGATAGTCAGTGTGCTGAAGGGCCTGTTTCCATGCTGTATCTAAACTAAACAAGGATCTTGCAAACTTCTGTTGCACATTTTTAAAAGAAGCACTCACCAGGTACAGGATTAGAAGGTGGGTATACTGACAGATTATTTGGGAATGTCTGTATGATTTAAGAAATCCTGTGTCCCATTTCATTTCAGAACCATCCAATTTCCCTCTACTAACACTCTACTCATCCTAGCGGAGCTGGTCCTCACCCTCAACAATTTCTCCTTTGTCTCCTCCCACTTCCTCCAAGTCCAAGGCGTAGCTGTGGGCACCCTCATAGGCCCCAGCTATGCCTGCCTCTTTGTAGGGTAAGTTGAACAATCCCAGTTCCAGGCGTACGCTGGCCCTATCCCCGAATCCCCATTAAATTGATGACTGCATCGGTGCTACCTCCTGCACCCATGCAGAACTCATGGACTTCTTCAACTTCACCACCCACCGATTTTCATCCTGCACTCAAATTTTCTTGGAACATCTCTGACACCTCCCTCCCCTTTCTTGATCCCACAGTCTCCATCACAAGAAATAGACTATTGACTCCCACAACTATCTTACCCCGCAGATCCGCCCTTGCTCACCATCCCCTTAGTCGCAACAGAGACAGAGCCCCCTAGTCTTACCTTCCACTCCAACAACACGTAATCCACCAAAATTTCCGCTACCTCCAACGGGATCCTACCACTAGCCACATTTTCCCTTCTTCACCCCTTTCCACCTTTCACAGAGACTGTTCCCTCCGCAAATGCCTGGTTAACTTATCCCTTCCCAACCAAACCACCCCCTCCCCAGGTACCGTCCCCTGCAAGCGCAGAAGATGCAACACCTGTCACTATACCTCCTCCCTCGACTCTGTCCAGGGATCTTGACAGTCCTTTCAGGTTAGGCAGAGGTTCATTTAACCTCAGAGGTCCTCCAACCTCATCTACTGTATCTGTTGTTCAAGATGTGAACTCTTATACATCGGCGAGACCAAACGCAGACTGGGCGATCGTTTCTCTTCAATTCTCCTTCCCATTCCTACGCAGACCTTTCTGTTCTCGGTCACCTCCATTGTCAGAATGAGGCTAAACGCTAATTGGAGGAACAGCATCTCATATTTCTCTTGGGCAGCTTACAACCCCGGGGTATGAATATTGATAGCCCCGGCATTCCCTTTCTCTCTATCCCTCCCCCATATGTCACACTAGCTTCTCATTTCCACGCTACAAACGGCTAACAATAGCCTGTTTCCTTTATCAACGTTACTTTTTTGCATATCTTTCATTCATTGTTCTTTATCTCTCCACATCACTGTCTATATCTCTCATTTCCCTTATCCCTAACCAGTCTGAAGAAGGGTTTCGACCCGAAATGTCACCATTCCTTCTCTCCAGAGATGTTGCCTGCCTTGCCGAGTTAGTCCAGCTTTTTGTGTCCATCTTCAGTTTAAACCAGCATCTGTAGTTCCTTCCTGCACAAAGTGCAATGCTAACTATTTTACTCTACACTAACAGTAAACACTGCCAAACATCTCTTCCTTCTGCCAAACACACTAGGAGGTAGATCATAAGATAGGAGTAGAATTAGGCCATTGGGCCCATCAAGTGTACGCCACCACTCAATCATGGCTGATCTATCTTTCCCTACTAACCCTATTCTTTTTACCCATTGTGGTAGGCCGGACCACAGACAATGACAAGACAGAGTACAGGACTGAAATAGAGAACTTAGTGATATGGTGTCACGACAATAACCTCTGCAGGAGGCATGCCCCAATCATCACCAACGACTCTACTTCCTCAGAAGGCTGAGGAAATTTGTCTTGTCCCCAATGACCCTTACAAAATTCTACAGCTGCACTGTAGAACTCACACTGTCAGGTTGCACCACAGCTTGCTTTGGGAACAGCTTGCAAGAAATTGCAGAAAGTGTGGATGTAGCCCAGTCCATCACACAGATGAGACTTCCCGCCATTGACTCCATCTATACTTCACGCAGCCTTGGGAAAGTAGCCAACAAAATCAAAGACTTGTCCCACCCCGGTCTTTCCTTCTTCTCCGTGCTCCCATCTGGCCGAAGGTACAGATGTTTGAAAGCACATACCACCGGACTCAGGAACAGCTTCTTCCCCTCCATTATTGCACTTCTGAGGTCTCCATATGCAAAGGTTCAGTCCGATTCACCTCTACCTCATTGCAGACATTGTAGTTTGTCTATGGAACTGCTCTACAATGCTGAGAACCATATTATGCACTCTGTATCTTCCCCTTTGCTCTACCTATTGTACTTAAGTTTGACGATCATATTAATGTATAGTTTGATCTGACTTGATTGGATAGCATGCAATACAAAGCTTTTCACTGTAGCTCGGTGCAGGTGGCAATCATAAACCAGCGGGTGTGAGAGCCACAGTGGGTGACCCGTGACTCACCGTCAGGGATGAAGGCAGTCACCAAGCAGGTGGCCCCCGCCAACAGGTTGCCCGCTGCAAAGGGCCAGCGACGGCCCACTCGATCGATGAGCAGCAGGACGATGACGGCTGAAGGGATCTCGATAACTCCCGAGATGAAGAAGTTGAGGTAGATGTTCCCACCCATAATGCCCAAACGCAAGATCAGGCCGAGGTACACTATGGCACTGACAAACCTGAAAGGGAAGGATTGTTTTTATAATAAAGTGCCCGGGGAAGGGGTAGAGTGGGAGGGGAGGGAAGAATTGACAAGGGAGTTTTTATAATAAAGTGCCCGGGGAAGGGTCTCGACCCGAAAAAAGCTGCTGCACCCGCTGAGTTTCTCCAGCTTTTTGTGTACCCTGAAAGGGAAGGAGCTTTGCAATTAACAGAGACAATAGGAGCTGCAAACGCTGAATTCCTGACCTCCTGTCTACCTCACTGGAGACCTTTGAAATATCTTTAATAGGATTATAACTTGCAGTATCCTTTATCCTTTATCTGTACACTGTGGCCAGCTTAACTGTAATTCATGTATAGTCTTTTCTTCGACGGGGTAGCATGGAACAAAAGCTTTTCACTGCCCTCGGTACAGGTGACAATAATAAACTAATCTAAGTGACGGCACAGTGGCGCAGTGGTAGAGCTGCTGCCTCACAGCGCCAGAGATCCGGCTTCAATCCTGACCTTGGGTTCTGTCTGTGTGTGTGGAGTTTGCACGTTCTCCCTGTGCGGGGATCGCTGGTCGGCGCAGAAGGGCCTGTTTCCGCGCTGTATCTCTAAACTAAACTAAACTAAATTAAACTAAGTGCTGGAGAGACATGGATTTCAGGTTCATACTACACTCAATGGAATAATGTATGCAGGACAGTGGAAGAATGACAAGGGAAGCAAGGAGACACAAGAAACTGCGGGAATCTCGAGCAACTGGAGGAACTCAGTGGGTCTGTCAGCATCTCTGGAGGGAATGGACACACATGTTCGGGTCAGGTTCCTCTTCAGATGGAATAGGGGGAAAGAAAGCTAGAAAAGGGAGGTGGGGGTGGGACAAAGCCTGGCAAGTGATAAGTGAAGGATGGAACTGCAGACACTGGTTTAAACCAATCAGTGTGTGGCCCACACCATCCTGGCCACACACTCATTTCACCCCTGCCATCAGAAAGAAGGTACAGGGGCCTGAAAACTGTAACGTCCAGGTTCAAGAACAGCTTCTTCCCTACAGCCATCAGGCTATTAAACACTACAACCTCAAATAATCGCAGAACTACAATAGACTATTATTACTATTATTATTATTATTATTATTATTATTATTATTATTATTACACTACTATCATTTGTTTTTTTGTGTGTACGTATATGTGCGTGTATGTGTATATATTCAGTATTTATATATATATATATGTGCACATGTGAGTATGTGTATATATACACGCTGAACTTTTTATCTTCTCTCGTTGATTATATTGTTTACAATGTACTATGTTTACATATTCTGTTGTGCTGCTGCAAGTAAGAATCTCGTTGTTCTATCTGGGACATATGACAATAAAACACTCTTGAATCTTGAAACTGAAGATAGACACAAAAAGCTGGAGCAGCTCAGCGGGGCAGACAGCATCTCTGGAGAGAAGGAATGGGTGACGTTCCGGGTCGAGACCCTTCTTCAGACTGAAAGTCACGGGAGAGGGAAATGAGAGATTTGGATTTTTTTCTCTGGAATGCCAGAGCTTTCAGGGAGACCTGATAGAAGTATAGAAAATTATGAGGGTCATAGATCGGGTCGGCAGTCAGAAGCTTTTTACCCAGGATGGAAAAAAATCTAAGACTAGAGGGCGTAGCTTTAAAGGAGATGTGCGGGGTAAGTGTATTACACAAAGGGTGGTGGGTGCCTGGAACGTGCTGCCGGTGGTAGTGGTGGTGGAAGCAAGTACAATTGTGCGTTTCTGGAGACTTGTGAATAGGCTGTACTATTATATGAAATATAAAGCCAGAGGGAGGGAGTGAGAGGGGGAAGGGGAGTGGGGGAGGAGAAAATACAGGGAATGGAGGGATATGGATCACGGGCATGCAGAGGAGATTAGTTTAACCTGGCATCATGTTCAGTATGCACATTGTGAGCCAAATGTGGGCAAATGAGACTAGCTTAGATGGGGCTCTTGGTCGGCTTGGACAAGTTGGGCTGAAGGGCCTGTTTACGTGTTGTATAACTCTGTGTAAAAAGATCTCACCAGTTGTACATCAGGATCAGAGTATTCTTCCTTATCTGAGGCGTTCTCACCAGGTCTGTGAACGAGGGACTCCTTAATGCATCCTCGGAATTGTCGATTTGGACTGCCTGCCATAAAGAGAATCCCAAAATGATCAAATATCTTGGGAGGTCACCTTTGGATTAGTTAGCTGTTCCATAGGATTGACACCAATTCAAACCATCAGCCGTAACCTAGAGCTATTATTATGTGCTTTAGCCATGTCAATGAATAGTTTCAGGATACGACAATTAATACTAATACAAAGTGCTGGAGTAACTCAATGGGTCAGGCATCATCTTTAGTTTAGTTTAGAGAAACAGCTCGGAAACAGGCCCTCCGACCCACCAAGTCCGTGCCGGCCATTAGAGACAATGACAATTATATCAAAGCCAATTAACCTACAAACATGCATATCTTTAGAGTTCATGAGGAAACCAGAGAGCCCGAAGGAAACCCACACGGTCACAGGGAGAACAACTCTGTACAGACAGCACCCATAGTCGGGATCGAACCCAGGTCTCTGGTGCAGCAACTCTACCGCTGCACCCCTGTGCCGGCCCTGGAACACATGAATAGGCGTCATTTTGGGTCAGGACCCTTCTTCAGACTGACGTACAATTGGTTAGATCTTTCTATGTAGACACATACAGCACAGAGACTTTGGTCCAACTTGTTTATGCTGGCCAAGGTTCCCCATCTAAGGACGTCCCTGCAATCTCTTCCAGAGATGCTGCCTGACCCACTGAGTTACTGCAACACTTTATTTATTTTTGTAAACCAGCAACTGCTGCTCCTTGTGTCATCTAATAATGTCTAGTTTTGAAAAAGAACTCTCAAGACACTCATCAGTCTGAAGAAGGGTCATGACCCTAAATTTCGTCTGTCCATTGCCTCCACAGATGCCAGACCCACTGAGTTTCCCCAGCACTTTGTGCTTTGCTGAAGATTCCAGCACCTGCCGTTCCTTGTGTCTCACCAGACAGATGGGATTACCACGTTCTCAGAATTGCCTCAACTTGGCACTTTGGTCTAGACTTACAGTGGCAACAGGATCATGTGTTGCATTCCTTGCAGGAGCAGGGATATTGGGACACACTTTGTGCTCAGTTAATGCAGGGGCACAGTCTGCTGTTAGTGCCTTTGAATGTGGTCAGGAACCCACGTCCCTGCTTCTGGTGGTCATCACAGCCCAGGAGAGTGCATGTGGTAATGTCAGATGGAGCAGGCTCCCATTCTCATTCTCCCTGTCACCGAATGGATTTCCACTGGGTGCTCTGGTTTCCTCCCATATCACAAAGACATGTGGGTTTGTAAGTTAATTGGCCTCTGTAAATTGCCCCTGGTGTGATGGTGAGGCGTGGAATCTGGAGGGTAATGGTGGGAATATGGGGGGAATGTAGGGCGGCACAGGGGTAGTTGCTGCCTTATGGCACCAGAGACCTGGGTTCCACCTTGACCACGGTTGCTGTCTATGCGGAGCTTGGACGTTCTCCTTCTGACCGCGCGGGTTTTCTCCCAGTGCTCCAGTTTCCTCGCACATTCCGAAGACATGCAGGTTTGTAGGTTAATTGGCTTCTGTAAATTGTCCCGAGTGTGTAAGATAGAACAAGTGTGAATGGGTGATCGCTGGTCATCATGGACTCAGTGGGTTAAAGAGCATATTTCCAGCTGTATAAACTAAACTCAAGTAAATTAAACTAAACTAACAACAAGGGATCAATATAAATTTAGTATAATAATGTAGTAATATAGGTTTTAGAAGCTTTTAGATAGACACATGTTTTTGCAGAGAATAGATGACTTGCAGGCAGAGGAGATTAGTTTAACTCAGCATCATGATCAGCATGGACATTGTGGGCTGCAGGGCCTGATCATGTGCTGTACTGTTCTATGTTCCAGTGTCAACGGGTGGTTATTGGTCAGTATGGGCTAAAGGGCCTGTTTTTGTACCGTATCTCTCTATGATTCGATGACGTCATTTCCCCAATCTATCAACACTACCATAAATCAACATTTTCTATTTAGTTCCAACTAAAGTGGTCACTCAATTTTTCCTCATCTTCCACTGACTCGACTTTGAGCTGCTAGAGGAGGTAGTTGAGGTAGGTAAATAACAACATTGAATAGACATTTGGGCAGCTACATGGATAGGAAAGGTTTAGAAGGATATGGGCCTAAGGTGGGCAAATTGGACTAGTGTAGATAGGATATCTTGGTCAGCATGGGCAAAGGTCCTGTTCCAGTGCTGTATGATGCTTGACTCTAAACGTGGCTATGTTACATCTGGTCCCCATTTTCATATCGTTGATATTGTGTGGAGGTGGAATCTCAGCTCCAGTGCCACGCAAACCCCATGAGTCTGAGCCTCGCTGATCAAAACCACCCATCTAATCACCTTCTATTTGTGATCCAATCCTCAATCTATGTCAGGGTATTACCCTGACCCCATGTGCTCTAAATTTTTTGCCAAGTAGCTTGATACTCAGGGCAAAGTCTTACGACCCTCTGGGACTTCAAGATGGCAGTAGTGGTGACGGTCAGAGGAGAGGATCGGTGCCAATGATCAGTGCACAACCGACCTTGGCGGTCCTATGGGTGTTGCTATGGGAGGTGAGCTCCCAACCCCCTCACCAACACGGATCCTCTCCTCCATCCCATTGAACCATTGTAATAAGCTGCGGGTACCCATGGTTTTGACCCCAGTCCAGGTCTGGACGTCAGGTGACCAAGTGGGTAAAAAGTGATGTAAGGTGTGGACAACGGTGATGCTGGTCACCTCAATATTCATCGAAAAGCTCTTCTGGTTCTTCTTCGCAATCCTCCGCAGAATACTGACAGCTTCTTCTCTCCTCTTCCTCGACAATAACCACCGGGGAGACTCTGGCAGCAGCCTGTGTTATATAGTCATAGAGTCATACAGCTCGGAAACAGGCCCATCGGCCCAACTACCATATAACCATATAACCATATAACAATTACAGCACGGAAACAGGCCCTCTCGGCCCTTCCAGTCCGTGCCAACCATTTGGTTTCCCCTAGTCCCATCTACCTGCACTCAGACCATACCCCTCCATTCCCTTCACGTCCATATACCTATCCACTTTACTCTTAAATGTTAAAATCGATCCTGCCTCCACCACTTCTGCTGGAAGCTCATTCCACACAGCCACCACCCTCTGAGTAAAGAAGTTCCCCCTCACGTTACCCCGAAACTTCTGTCCCTTAATTTTCATGTCATGTCCTCTTGTTTGAATCTTCCCTACCCTCAATGGGAAAAACGTATCCACGTCAACTCTGTCTATCCCTTTCATCATTTTAAAGACCTCAATCAAGTCCCCCCTTAACCTTCTGCGCTCCAAAGAATAAAGACCTAACTTGTTCAACCTTTCTCTGTAACATAGTTGCTGGAACCCTGGCAACATTCTAGTAAACCTCCTCTGTACTCTCTCTATTTTGTTGACATCCTTCCTATAACTAGGCGACCAAAATTGTACACCATACTCCAGAATTGGTCTTACCAATGCCTTGTACAATTTTAACATTACTTCCCTACTCCTATATTCAATGCTCTGATTTATAAAGGCCAGCACACCAAAGGCTTTCTTTACCACCCTATCTACATGCGATTCCACCTTCAGGGAACTATGCACAGTTATTCCTAGATCCCTCTGTTCCACAGCATTCCTCAATTCCCTACCATTTACCATGCACGTCCTATTTTGATTTGTCCTGCCAAGATGTAGCACTTCACACTTAACAGCATTAAACTCCATCTGCCATCTTTCAGCCAACTTTTCCAAATGGCCCAAATCTCTCTGTAGACTTTGAAAATCTACTTCATTATCCACAACACCACCTATCTTAGTATCATCTGCATACTTACTTATCCAATTTTCCACCCCATCATCCAGATCATTGATGCCAACTCATCCATGCCAACAAAGATGTCCCTCCCAGGCTCGTCCTATTTGACTGTGTTTGGCCCACATCCCTCTAAATCTTTCCTATCCATGTCCCTGTCAAAATGTGTTTTAAATGTTGTTATTGTCCCTGCACAACTACCTCTTCTGGCAGCTTGTCCCATATACCCACCACCCTCTGTGTAAAAAAGTTGCCACTCAGTTCCTATTAAATCTTTTCCAACTGATCTTAAACATACGTCCTCTGGTTCTTGATTCCCCAACTCTGGATAAAACCCTGAGATGCTGTTCCTCTGTGTCAGAATGAGGCTAAACACAAATTGGAGGAGCAGCATCTCATATTTTGCTTGGGCAGCTTATAGCCCAGTGGTATGATATTGATTTCTCTCACTTCAGGTAACCCCAGCATTCCCTTTCTCTCTATCCTCCCCCAACCAAGTCGCACTAGCTTCTCATTTTCCCCCTACAAACTGCTAACAATGGCCTATTTACCTTATCGTCGTTATTTTTTGCATATCTTTCATTAATTGATCTTTATCTCTCCACATCACCATCTATATCTCTCGTTTCCATTATCTCTAACCAGTCTGAAGAAGGGTGTCGACCCGAAACATCACCCATTCCTTCTCTCCAGAGATGTTGCCTGTCCTGCTGAGTTACTGCAGCTTTTTGTGTCTATCTTCTATATTCAATACTCTGATCGATGAAGGCCAATGTGCTGACTACACTATCTACATGATGACCACCCTATCTACCTGGTAAATTTAACTCGTAAATTTTCACGACACTCCTTGCACCTGAATGGCATTCTGCCTGTAGCAGTATGCCCAAAACTGGACACAATTCCAAATGTGGCCTCATCAAACTGTTGTACAGCTGAGAAATAATCTCCCAATTTCTATACTCACACTAATACGTGCCAATATGCCGAAAGTCTTCTTGACCACCCTATCTACCTGTGATGCCACTTTTAAGGAACCATGTACCTGCACTCCTAAATCCCTCTGCTCTGCAACACTCCCCAGTGCCCTGCCATTCACTGTGTAGGTCCTGCCCTGGTTTGCCTTCGCAAAATGCAACACCTCGTACGTATCTGTGATTACAAAACAGCTGTGTGTTGCCATCACAACACTGACGCGCACGCACAACCGGGCAGTAATGATGGACTTTACCAATAGTAGACCAGGAATATGAAGTTCGGCACAGTAGTCACCAGTTGCAGGTTTCTCCAGGAGGGAACCATGTAAGCGATTGCAGAAAGGAGCATCATCCCAAAGCTGAAACACATCTGAATTACAATCCCCACTGTTCTTCTGTCCTTCAGTCCAACCAGTTCAGACACTAAGGGTTGGGTGAAAATAAACATATTTCAGGATCTTCAAAGGCAACTTCCTGTACCAAACATTCCACAGCAAGATACATCAGGCCCCCTCTCATTCCCCCCCCCCCCCACCTCCTCCCCCCATCCTCCCCCCCCCCCCCCCCCCCCACCTCCTCCCCCCCTCCTCCCCCCCTCCCCCCCCCCCCTCCCCGGGATCCGGGTCCATAACTCCATGAAAGTGGCACGCAAGTAGATATAGTGGTAAAGAAGGCATATGGTATGCTTGCCTTCATCAGTTGGGGCATTGAGTATAAGAGCCAAGAAGAAATGTTGCAGATTTAAAGCACTTTGGTTAGGCTGCATTTCGATTATTACATGCAGTTCTGGTCGCCCCATTACGGGAAGGATGTGGAGTTTCTGAAGAGGATGTAGAGGAAGTTTGGAAGAATGATGCCTGGATTAGGGAGTATTAACTAGAAGGAGAGATTGGACAAAATTGTATTGTTTTCTCTGGAACGTCGGAAGCTGAGGGGAAACTTGATATAATATACAAAATTCTGAGAGGCACAGCTAGGATAGATGGTCAGAACCTTTCTCCCAGGGTGGAGATAGGACTGCAGTCAGGCTCTTAAGCAGCTTAATGGCAATGTGCCATTGACACTAACAGCAAGGCATCATATGTTCACCAACACCTTCTTGTTTACAAAAAAGCAGTGCTCACAAGAAGTGGCCTAGGGCTCTCTGCAACCTATGCCTAAGTTAACAGACATCTTTCAGATCCACTGTCTGGTTTTGACCAGTGTCTGGATGTAACTACATTGTTAACTACTCAACACCAGAGAGAGAAAGGAGAAGCTTACTCAAGACATAGGCACCAAGCCAACCTCCCTTGCTGAATAGTCCTTGCAGGGTGCGGAAGATGATAAACCAAATGTAATTTGGAGCAAAAGCAACGGCCACTCCTGCCACCGAGGTCGCAAGGATAGAAATCATGAAGCTGATCTTCCTACCATATCTACAAGAAAGAAAGGGAAACATTGCTATTTAAAATAGGCACACATTGTTGAATATTACAGTCCATTTTATGCCGATGAGATTGATACGTACATGTCTGACGCATAACCTAGGAATATTGTTCCAATCATAAATCCCAGATTCAGGCAAGCTTGGGCTAGATCCACCTTCCAGGCATTTTCACACACAAGTCCGAACTGTACAACCCATGGAGTAGACAAACACAACAACATAACGTTAATATTCTGCACGTTCACGTTCTCACACAGAGTCACAGAGTCTTACAACACGGAAATGGGCCCTTCGGCCCAACTCGTTCATGCCCCATCTAAACTAGTCCCACCTGCCCATAATTGGCCCATATCCTTCTAAACCATTCCTATCAATGTACCTGTCCAAATGTCTTTGAAATGTTACAGTACCTGCCTCAACTGCTTGGCAGCTCATTCCATATATCCACGTGAAAATGTTGTCCCCCAGTTTCATATTAAATCTAGCCCCTCTCGACTTAAACCTATGTCCGCTTGTTTTTAATTCTCCTACCCTGGGATAAAACTCACCCTATCTATTCCTCGCATAATTTTATACACTTCTATAACATCATCCATCAGCCTTCTGTGCTCCGAGGAATAAAGTCCTCTCCTGCCCAGCCTCTCCTTATAGCTCAGGCCTTCGTGTCTTGGCAACATCCTTGTAAATATTCTCTGCACTCTTCCCAGCTTAATGACATCCTTCCTATAACATAGTAATCAAAATTGCTTAATTATTGTTCAGCTTGATTCTGTTTGTCCTCAAGTCCTGACCACATCCTAGTAAATCTTCTTTGCACTCTTTCCAGTATCTGAGTGTTAATATTCTACTTTTCTACAAAACACTTAGCACTCTGTCCTAGATAATGGCTTTGGGTCACATTCTCAACACCACCGATCCAAAACTCTTCATTGCAATTTAATTTATCAAATTCTTTTTAGGATTAACACTAGACGCAGGATCAGCTTCTTCCCCAGTTTTCAGGCTTCCGAACGGTCCTTCCATATGCTAGGATACTGTCCGATTCATCTCTACCCCATGCGGAAATTGGACTTTGTCTCTGGAACTGATGCACGACAATGTTGAGAACTATATCTAATCTTAGCTTATCTTATCATATGAAACTTTATTTATCCATTAGGAACTTTGGTTATTCTGCATTCTATCCCTTTATCTAATGTGCTTGAGTTCGGCTTGATTGTTTTTATGTATAGTGTTATCTGGTCCGATTGGATAGCACACAAAACAAAGCCTGTGACTGCATTTCGGTACTCGTGACAATAATAAACCTAAAGGGTCTCGACCCGACACGTCACCCGTTCCTTCTCTCCAGAGATTCTGCCTGTCCTGCTGAGTTATTCCAGCTTTTTGTGTCTATCTAAATCTAAACCTTGACCGGGAGACAATGTCCTCAAATATAGAATTTCCTCCACTTTCTGTCAGGTCTATTTTTAACAAAATTGATGGCAGAAACAAATCCCTCACATCAATCCCCCTCATGATTTTATACACTCTATTAGATCACCCCTCAGCTTCTTTCTCCTCAGATGCTGACATACCTGCTGAATAACTGTTTTTATACCTGCCCCTGTGTTGGACTGGGCTTGAGCTTCGAGGAGGATCCAGACTAAATTTGCCGATTTCAAGAGAGTAAAGTGTGTTTATTTGTCACGTGCACCATCAATGAACCAAAAAAACCTTTCTTGCTCCAGCTTAACAGGCTCGTTATTGCAATAACACAGAGATAAATATGTAATTATCAATAATCAAAAAAAATTAATACAGAGTAACCATAAGAGTGTAAAACCAAAGTCTGTGCTGTATTAATTTATTTCATATAAACTGTTACTGAACGTTTATAAAACAAGTTGAGGACATTTATAAGAATGTTGCCAGGACTTGAGGTGCTGAGCTATAACAAGAAGTTAGACAGGCTAGGACTATATTCCTTAGAGAGCACGAGGCTGAGGGATGATCTTATAGAGGTGTCTAATATCATGAGGGGATAGACCATAAGACCGTAAGACATAGGAACAGAATTAGTCCATTCAGCCCATCAAGTCTACTCCGCCATTCAATCATGGCTGATGACTATTTCCCTCTCAGCCCCATTCATAGATAGGGTGAATGCTCTGGTCTTTTAACCAGAGTAGGGAATCAAGATCTAGACAGTATAGATTTAAGGTGAGAGCCATTTGCCCGCATTTTTTTTCACACAGAGAGTGGTGAGTCTCTGGAACTCTCTGCCACAGAGGGTAGTTGAGGCCAGTTCATTGGCTATATTTAAGAGTGAGTTGGATGTGGCCCTTGTGGCTAAGGGGATCAGAGGGTATGGAGAGAAGGCAGGTACGGGATACTGAGTTGGATGATCAGCCATGATCATATTGAATGGCGGTGCAGGCTCGAAGGGCTGAATGGCCTACTCCTGCGCCTAATTTCTATGTTTCTATGTTTCTATTTGGCCCATATCCCTCTAAAACTTTCCTATCGATTTACATGTCCAAGTGTCTTTTCCAATGTTGTTATCGTACCTGCCACAACTACCTCCTCTGGCAGCTCTTTATTATATCTCCACCCTCTGTGTGAAAAGTTGCCCCTCAGGTTTCTATACAATCTTTCCCATTCTTTCCTTAAAACGATGTCCTCTGATTCTTGATCCCCCAACTCTGTAAGAAAAGACTGTGCATTCACCCTTTCTATTCCCCCTGTGATTTTATACATGTCTATAAGGTCACTCCTCAGCCTCCTGCGCCCCAACAAGTCCATTACGTTTTCCAAGTGGTTACAAGCTGCTTACTGGGACCTTGAGACGATGGGGTAGAGATGAATTGATCAGTACCCTTGCTTGTGCAAGGATGGATCTCCCTGCACCAGAGCATCGCTGTGCATGCACAGGATGGCCAGTTGCATGCATGGTAGCATGCATTCTCTTGCCTTGCACCAGCACGGTCCCCACTGCCCTGCAGCCTTACCTCAGTGACGATGGTGGGGTGCGAGCCCTCCTCGAACACCCAGCCCTCGCGGCAGGGGGCGAGGGGCAGCATGGTTGAGGCGTTGGGCAGGAAGGAGAGGGGGCTGTCACAGCGGCTGGCTGCCGTCCGCTCCCACTGCACGTCGTAGCGGCGGCAGCGGCGGTCAGCGGGCGGCACGGTGTAGTTGAGCTCCTGCTCCTGCGACCATCCGCAGCTGGCCCGCAGCTCGGATGCCCCAGGGCTGCGGCACCAGTGCTCCGGTGTGACCGCCAGAAACACGATCCCCACGTACAGGTAGGAGAACTTGGCTGAACAGATGCACAACAGCAGGAAGATTATCTTCTGGAAGGGCCCAAAGGATCCGGCTTCTTCCAGCAGGTCGTCGAACGTGGTCATGTTTCCTCAGCCCTGGAGATCCCCCTGGCACCAGTGAATGTTTCAGCCACACTGCTGCAGGCAGATCAAAGGTCTTCCTTGTCTGTGTTAGTAGTTAAGTTAATTAATAAAGGACTAACACAGCCCCAGTCCATCGCACAGACCAGACCCGACTCCCCACCATTGACTTCATCTGGACTCCATCTAGAAGTCAGGCAGGGTTGCCCTCTCTCCCCAGTCATGTTCATCGGTTGTATAGAACCTTTTGCGCAGACCATCAGGAAGGATGTGGGCATGAGGAGTGACATTGCCAGACAGTGGGGGCACTCAGGTCAAAACCTCCCTGTACATGGACGATGTCGCTGTCTTCTGCTCGGATCCAGGGTCGGCCCGCAGTTTGATCAGCGTCTGCAACCAGTTTGAGTGGGCCACGGGAGCCAGGGTGAACCGCGGGAAGAGCGAGGCCATGCTCTTTGGCAACTGGCCCGACCGATCATCCGCACCCTTCACCATCAAGCCTGACTTCTCTTTTTTTAATCAAAAAATGTATTAAATTATAAAAAAATTGACACTACAATAAAACAAGCCAGAACCCACCACCATAATACAATACAAACATATATCCATAATAAACTGCAATACAACTATGTTACAATCCTTATTGAGGATGCATTCAACACCCTGCGGAGCCCAGCGGTCCCGGAACTCTCCCAGGGTGCCCGTGGACAGGGCGTATTCCCTTTTAACCACACCCGGGCACGGACTTAACCCTGGAAAAGGGGCAGGCAGCCGGTTTGGGTAGAGCCCTCCACCGCCTGGCGCTGTGACTCGCTGATGGCCACCAAGGGCCAGGCCCAGGAGCAAACCAACCAGGACATCTTCAGCCCTACCCTGACTTCTTGAAGGTGCTGAGGATCTGGTTCGGGGGGGCTGAGGCTAGTGACAAGAATTGGCTGGAGAGGATAGCCAAGGTGGGGAAGAAGCAGGAGCTGTGGATGCAACGCTCCCTCTCTATAATGGGAAAAAGTCTGGTCATCAGGTGTGAGGTGCTCTCGGGGCTGCTGTACTTGGCACAAGTGTGGCCTGTCCCTCCCTCCTACGCCACAGGGATCACCCGGGCTGTCTTCCAGTTCATCTGGGGGTCGAGGATGGACCGGGTGCGACGGGCCACAATGCACAAATCGGCAGAAAGGAGGTAAAAGTGTGCCCAACGTCGCCCTCATTCTGATGGCCACCTTCGTGTGTGGCTGCATCAGGCGGAGTGTAGAGCCAAGGCACGTGGGCACCAAGTGTCACTACCTGCTGAGGTTCTACCTGTCCCCGGTGTTGTGAAGGATGGGCCTGGCGCAGGTGCCACGCAATGTGCCAGTCAGCTGCACATTGCCGCCCCATCTGTTGCTCATGGAAAGATCTTTCCGGACCAACACCTTTGACCACGTCCATCGAGCAGTGGTCAGCACGGAATGTCCTGCAGGCACTGCCGGGAAATGACTCCATGGATCCTGTGGCGTGGTTCCCAGAGCGGACTGCCCAGCTTGTCTGGTGAAATGCCTCATCGCCAGAACTCACCAAGACCTGGCTTGGCTGGCGGTGAGGGGAGCCCTCCCAGTCAGATCCTTCCTGCACCGTCGGAACCTCACTGCCAGCGCACGCTGCCCTCGGGACGGCTGCTATGGCGAGGAGACGGTTGCCCACCTCTTCACAGAGTGTGGGTTTGCAAAGAGAGTCTGGAGAGGTCTGCAAAGGTCCCTGTCACATTTATTCTGAACAGCTCCGTCACAGAGGACTCTGTGATTTACGGACTGTTCCCAGGGACGCATTCAGAGACTGACATTGAGTGCTGCTGGAAGGTCATCAACTCAGTGAAAGACGCCCTTTGGTCTGCCTGAACGTTGCTGACCACCCAGCAGAGCGAGATGTCCGTCAGGGAATGTTGCTATCTGGCCCGCTGCAGACTGCAGGAGTACGTGCTGAGGGACGCACTGAAGCTCGGTGCAGCCAACGCCAAGGCTCGGTGGGGGAGGGCCACAGTCTAGGGTCCTTCCGCTGCTGGACATGGGGGGCAGGGTGTGGTGGAGACGCCCCTCAAAATAAGGGAAGGGAGGAAAAAAATTGTGTATTAGTATAAATAGTGTTGAATGTATGTAGCCTCCGAGAATGTCTGCTGGAGTTTTGTAAGGATCATGTATTGTATATATTTATTTCTTGAATAAAGTATGTTTAGAATTTTTTTTTTTAATAAAAAAAATCTAGACTTCACACTGTCTCGGAAAAGCAGCCAACATAATCAAAGACTACCAGAGGAGCAGCCCAGTGGCACAGCAGTAAAGTTGCTGCGTTACAGCATCAGAGACCTGGGTTCAATCCTGACCATGGGTGCTGTCTGCACAGAGTTTGCACATTCTCCCTTTGACCGCATAGCTTTTCTCCGGGTGCCCTGATTTTCTCACACTCCAAAGAGGTACTGCTTTGTTGGTTTACTGGCTTGGGTAAAAATTGCAAATTGTCCCTGGTGAGTAGAATAACGCTAGTGTACAGGGTGATTGCTGGTCAGCACAGACTTCATGGGCCGAAGAGCCTGTTTGCGTGCTGTATCCTTAAACTAAACTAAACTCGTCCCACCCCGGTCATTCCTTCTTCTCCGTGCTCCCATCTGGCAGAAGGTACAGAGGCTTGAAACTGCACACCACTTGACTCAGGACCAGCTTCTTTCCTCCTTTATCAGGTCTTTGGAACAGTCCTTCCATAAGCTAGGGTCCTGTCCAATTCATAGTGGTGCAGTGGGTAGAGCTACTGCCTCACAGCGCCTGAGATCCAGGTTCAATCCTGGCCTCGGCTGTCTATATGGAGTTTGTACGTTCTCCCTGTGACCACGTGGATTTCATCTGGGTACTCTAGTTTTCTCCCGCATCCAAAAAACGTGCAGGTTTGTAGGTTAATTGATCCTTGTAAACTGTTCCCAGCGTGTAGGCAGTGGGTGTGAAAGTGAGATAAACCAGACCTAGTGAGAACAGATGATCGAGGGCCAGCACGGGTCTGGTGGGCCATAGGACCCATTTCCACTCTTTAGCTCTAAACTAAACCTTTACCCCATTGCAGACATTGGACTTTCTCTATAGAAGTGATGCACTACAATGCTGAGAACTATATTCTGCACTCTGTATCTTCCCCTTTGTTTGTCTTATTATGTAGTACATGTTTGACTTAATTGTATTTATGTGTTGTATATCTCATCTGTTTGGACAGCATGCAAAACAAAGCTTTTTGCTGTACCTTGGTACATATGACAATAATAAACATAACCCCTGAACTGTGTATCTCGTATGGGCCGGCTGGCCGGCCGTTATACAGCAGGATCACCATTTAGTGGGAGAAGCCTGAGCGGGACGCTTTGCTGCAGCCTCAGGGAACAAGGCAGGGTGGCTCTCTGATGACTGATTGAAAGTTATAGCATGGAAACAAGCCCTTCGACTCACCATGCTGACCATTGACCACTCGTTCACACTAGTTCTATGTTGGGGTCAAGGAAAGCGCGTTCACGTTGCGGCCCTGTTTCCACCAACACACACAAGAAGCACAAGAAGCGAAAGACAGACACTATTGTGCAGATGCGAGACGTGTGTTCAGCTCTGGCTGAACAACTTCTAACCTTGTATGTGGACTAGTTCTCTGTTATCCCACTTTCTCATCTACTCCCTGCACACTAGGGGCAATTTACAGTGGGCTAATTAACCTACAAACCCGCACGTCTTTGGGATGTAGGAGGAAATTAAAGCACCTGGATCTTCTTCTTGCGTGTGGCGTGCACAGCCTAAAGTTGTAAGACAACTTGTTCTGTTTGATCTTCTGTTTGTGCACGCCAGGTTGATTGCATTTGTTGAAACAGGGTGGACCACGTGAAGGTTGCAGTCTCCCACCCCAAGCACCCGGATGAGACCAACATGGTCACAGGGAGAAAGCGCAAACTCCACACTATATGGAAAATTCACCACGTCCCTGGTTGTCAGCCCAACAAGAAACATCAACAGAATGACATTGAATTAGACTGCTGAAGACTAAGTCTAGCAGAACCGTTGGCACGCCAACAGCACGGTAAATCATTTCTCTGGTTAGGTTATTAATGAGAGTGAAATGGAGTTCATTGTATCCAATAGATGTCAAACCTGACAGTTCAAATTCCATTTTAAGTCAACCACAACTCTAATTCAATTTAGTTTTAGTTTTTATATAGTTTTAGAGATACAGGCCCTTCGGCCCACCGACCAAATTTAATTCAGAGAAGTGCAAGGTGTCATTTTAGGAAGTCAACCGAGAGCAGGGCCTTCACAGTGAATGATAGAACACAGGGGGGTGGTCTTCAGCTATCACAACTCCCCACCGCTTCTGCTCCTTCAGACCAGATGGTCACCTCTAGATTCCCACTGGGTCAGCAACACAGAAGCTGGACCTTCGGCCCAACTAATCTATGTTGTCCATCAATCAGCCATTTGAATTACTATTTTGTTCTCTCCATGTTCCCTTCACCACCCCCTCCCTTCTCTCACCACTGAGTTGTCTGAAAAAGTCTCTCACCGTGCTTAATAGTCCCTTTCTGAACAATTTGAAGAGGAAATAGAATTTATTTGTCAAATGCTCCAGATACAAACCAGAACAATGGACATCTTACTTGCTGCTTTACAATCGCGTTATAAGCAACAACAACATAGAAAATAGGTACAGGAGAAGGCCATTCAGCCCTTCGAGCCAGCACCGCCATTCAATATGATCATGGATGATCGTCCGCTATCAATAACCCGTGCCTGCCTTCTCCCCATATCCCTTGACTCCACTAGCCCCAAGAGCTCTATCCAACTCTCTCTTAAATCCATCCAGTGATTTGGCCTCCACTGCCCTCTGTGGCAGGGAATTCCATAAATTCACAACTCTCTGGGTAAAAAAGTTTTTTCTCAGCTCAGTCTTAAATGACCTCCCCTTTATTCTAAGACTGTGGGCCCTGGTTCTGGACTCACCCAACATTGGGAACATTTTTCCTGCACCTAGCTTGTCCAGTCCTTTTATAATTTTATATGTTCCTATAAGATCCCCCCTATATATACAACACATAAACTATCAGCGATTCTAAGTAAACCAGCACATGAGAGAGCAGGAACAATCAAAGTACTTAGAGCAACCATAACAGTGCAAACCCAAGTTGTTTGATGCTGAGTTATTTTGTCTGCACGACTGTAAAATCTCCACTTTGAAGCTCACCTCTCTCTGACGAGAGGTCTGCAACACCCTCTCTCGCTGCTCCCCTTCTGATTCCTCTGCTCTCCAGCTCCTTGATCATCATCTGCTTTGATCCATCAATTTCACACCTTACAGGGTCTGTCCCACTTGGGCGTCATTTGCGCATCACGAAGGTGGCGCGGGAGGATTTTGAGCATCCCACAATGCTGGGGCGGCGGGCGTACCGCACGTCACTGCATATGCCACCATGCCTCACCACGCGCCATGCACGCCTTGCGCGCGTCACGACGCGCCAACCAATTTTTAAGGTGTCGTGTAAATGACGCGCAAATGACCCAAGTGGGACAGGCTCTTACCCTTCCATATCTCGAGTTTCCCTCTTCCCTGACTCTCAGTTTGAAGAAGGGTCTCGCCCCAAAATTTCACCCATTCCTACTATCCAGAGTTGCTGTCCGTCCCACTGAGTTACTCCAGCATTTTGTGTCTATCTTCGGTGTAAACCAACATCTGCAGTTCCTTCCTACACACTATCTGTCCCCGGCTGTGGCCAAAGTTACTCTCATGAAAGGTCAGTACTAATGAGGGACTCTGCGCCATTTACTCTATTGACCTTTAGCGGGTGTCCAGTAAAGAACACACATGTAGGATCTACGGAATCCCACGACAGAAAGCCAAGAACAAACGACACTCAGCTGAGTGAGCCAGACACCTTGTGTCACGTTTATTCCAGAAGCCCCTTTTACCTATATTCTCAGCAATCATAACCCGTATGCTGATAAGGCCAATTAGTGCATCTGATGGAGTTGTTATAGAGCTCTTGTGGCTGGACCTTCTCGTAAGGGTGCTGGCGAGTTGCCAGTGGTGACAGGTTGTATGCAAAACCAACGTGGGCAAGAAGGCGCCACAGTTCCCCCCTCAGCCACCGAGTCATACAAGGTGGCGACTGCCTGGCTTTGTCCTGCCCCGTACCGGTCTGGCGGGTTGATTTTATGGCCTGATCATGTTTGGTATTGCAGTGTGGGAGGTCTTTGACAGGAGGTGTGGGGGTCTTGTGACTTCGCCGGATCGGTGGATGAGGTAGTCGGTTGGTTCTTGACGTATGCTGGCTTAAACCGGTCAACGGATACGGTGTCAGTTTTTCCATTCAGATAGATCACAAAACTTGGTACTGGCCATCGTATGCTTGCTGAAGAGGTCAGCGGACTGCGTCATGTCGGACCAAAACGTGTGCAGCGTTGGAGGTCAGCAGGCATGTAGACCACGCTTGTAGACCATACCATGCAGGCATGTAGACCATGTAGACCATTGCAGTGTTCGCCGTGTTGGTTGTTGGCCTGAGCAGCTGCATAGTTCGCCGTTATCGATCGACATACCTGCTTGGATCGTAGTATCTGTCTGTGGTGATTTGTTAGACAAATTCGCTGGGCATCTTCAGAGTTGTGCCTTAAACCATTTCCGCCGACGAACATCCTAGGTCTGCTTTCACTGCCGTACGAATGCCAAAACAAACCCACCAAGATAAAAAGACAAAAAGAAAAGGAAAAAGGGAAAAAACAAACCCCCCCTAAACTAAGAAAAAAAGAAAGAGGAAAAAAAAAAAAATATATATATATATATAAATAAAAATAAAAATAAAATAAACAAAAACAAAGCAAAGCAAAACAGAATCCGAACTGAGAATTTCAACAATTTAAGTCTGTATGTCATCAAGTCCGTTCCACCCTATAAAGGTAAAATAGTTTTTATAATGGTTAAAGAGGGAGCAACTTATATTGTATGAAAGTGTTGAATACATTTTCTCCAAGATGTATCAAATTTAACCAAGGGTTCAACAATGTCACTCCTGTTTTTTTCTAAATTTAAACATGATATAGTTTCAGAATACCACTGGGGTGTGGTCGGAGGGTTGTAGTCTTTCCATTTAAATAAAATGGATCTTCTGGCTATTAATGTGGTAAAAGCAATCAACCGATGAGCGGAGCGGGACAAATGAATAAAATCTAGCATTGGTAGCCCAAAAATTGCAGTAATAGGATGAGGTTGTAAATCAATACCAAAAACTACTGAAATAGTGTCAAAAATGTCTTTCCAATATTTTTTAAAATGTGGGCAGGACCAAAACATATGGGTCAATGAGGCCACTTCAGAGTTACATTTGTCACAGGTAGGATTTATATGGCCATAAAAATGAGCCAACTTATCTTTTGACATATGAACTCTGTGAACCACCTTGAATTGTATCAGAGCGTGTGTTGCACACATTGAAGAGGTATTGACTAATTGAAGAATCCTCTCCCATTTCTCTGGAGATAAAGACATTTGGAGTTCTCTTTCCCAGATTCTTAATTTTATCAAATATATCTATTTGTAATTTCAAAATCAACACATCAATAGTCGTTATTAATCCTTTCTGATAAGGGTTCAAATGTAAATTTTTTTCCAAAATTTTGGTTTGATGTGGTAGCGGAAAAAGGGTAGCCTTCAAAAAATGTCTAATTTGTAAATATCTAAAAAAGTGTGAATTAGGTAAATTATATATTTTTTGGAGTTGTTCGAAAGACATAAAACAACCCTCCAAAAACAAATCACGAAAAGCTACTAGTCCCTTCCTCTTCCATAACAAAAAGACTTGATCAGTACTAGAAGGTTGGAAGAGAAAATTGGATAAGATAGGACTCGATAAGATAAAATCATTTAGTCCAAAAAACGTACGAAATTGAAACCATTTCGGAACGTATGTCTTATTATTGGGTTAGTCGTATATTTATTAAATCTAATTTAATCAATGTAAAGGGTAATGAGGCCCCTAGAATAGAAGCCAACGATAGCCCTTGTAAGGAATCACATTCAAGGTTTATCCATCCTGGGCATTGGGTATCTTCTAAATCTTTTGTCCAAAATGTTAGATAATGAACATTGACTGCCCAATAGTAGAATCTAAGATTTGGCAATGGCAAACCACCATCTTTTTTTGATTTCTGTAAGTATTTTTTACTTAGTCTGGAATTTTTATTCTGCCATATATATGAAGAAATTTTGGAATCTATAATATCAAAGAAAGATTTGGCAATAAAAATTGGTATCTTCTGAAATAAATACAGAAATTCAGGTAAAATGAACATTTTAACAGCATTGATTTGGCCGATTAAAGATAAGGACATTGGTGACCATTTAGTAAACTGATGTTTAATATGGTCAATTAAAGGCATAAAATTAAATTTTAAATAAATCCTTGTGTTTCTTGGTGATCTTAATACCTAAATAAGTAAAACTTTCGGTAGTCAATCTAAGTGGAAACTGTCCATAATTCGAAACAAGATTATTGAATGGAAAAAGCTCACTCTTACTAAGATTTAGTTTATAATCAGAAAAACTACGAAATTGATTAAGTAATGCTACTATTGCCGGAATAGATTTCTCAGGGTTAGAAATGAATAATAACAGATCATCTGCATAAAGAGAGAGCTTATGTGTCTTATTCCCGCGGACAATACCAAAAATATTAGGGGATTCCCTAATAGCGGTGGCTAAAGGTTCCAAAGCAAAATCAAATAGTAAAGGGCTTAAGGGACAGCCTTGTCTAGTACCTCGAAAGAGCCTGAAAAAAGGGGATCTTGATTATAGTAAAATACTGAAGAGGTATATCATATATCAGCTTGATACAAGAAATACATTTTGGACCAATCTTAAATTTTTCAAGTATATTGAATAAGTATTCCCATTCTACTCTATCAAACACCTTCTCGGCATCGAGTGAGATGACAATTTCAGGGGTTTCATTTGATGCTGTATATACAATATTCATTAATCTCCTAACGTTAAAATATGAGTAACGATTTTTAATAAAACTTGTCTGATCTTCAGAAATAGTTTGCGGTAAAATATTTTCCAATCTCATAGCTAATATTTTAGAAAAAAATTGAAATCTACATTTAACATTGATATTGGTCTATATGATGTCACTTCTGTAGGGTCTTTATCTTTTTTAAGAATTAAGGAAATAGATGCTTCATAAAAAGATTGTGGTAATCTATTCCTTAAAAAGGCTTTTTTTAATTGCTCCTTGCATATCCAGGGAGACAATAAATTTGAAAAACTTTAACAATTCTACTGTAAACCTATCTAAACCGGGAGCTTTACCAAAATTAATTGAAAGAATTGCTTTCTGTATTTCTTCTTCAGAGATTCATTATATGATACATTTGGTAAGTTTAGTTTCTTTAAAAACTCATGCATTATATTGGAATCAGTAGGAAATTCTGATTGGTATAGGGAGGTATAAAATTCCTGAAAAGATTTATTAATTTTGTCATGGTCTACAGTTAATGCACCATCCCGTTTACTCACTTTAGTAATCTGACACTTGGCCGACACCGCTTTCAACTGATTAGCGAGTAATTTACCAGATTTTCCGCCATGAATATAAAATTGACTTTTGGATTTAAGTAGCTGGTTCCCAATCGGTGATACTAATAACAATTCATGTCTCAATTGAAGTTCAATTCTTATAGAGGTCTAAACTAGGAGCTTTTGAATATTTTTTAATCAATTTCTTTAATCTCGTCAGCCAATGTACATATTTCTTTTTGAGTTTGTTTTTTTTAATCCCGCGGAGTTTGAAATAATTTGTCCACGAATATGTGCCTTAAAAGCATCACAGACTACACCATTGGATATTTCTTCAGTAGAGTTTGTCAAGAAGTAAAAAGCAATCTGATCTTTCATAAAATTAATAAAGTTTAAGTCTTGAAGTAAAGTAGCATTAAATCGCCATTGTTTAGCACTAAACTTGGAATCAGGTAATTTGATTGATAGTTTCAATGGTGCATGCATCATACAGTGACCGATGGAACTTGCCGAGAATCTATTATAAAATAGTCGATCCTAGAATAACTATGATATACATGAGAGAAAAATGAAAATGCTTTGTCATTTGGGTGTAAGAATCTCCAAACTTCTAACATTCCAGAGTCAAGTAAAAAAGAATTAATAAAATTAACTGATTTATTTGGAAGCACATGATCGGATGTAGACCTGTCAATCAAGGGGTTCAGACAGCAGTTGAAATCTCCACCCATTATTAAAAAGTGATCATTTAAATTAGGAAAGGATGCAATTAACAGTTTAAAAAAATCAGGGTGGCCAATATTTGGTGCGTAGACATTCATCATAGCAACTTTTTGGTTATAAAGAACACTGAAAATCACCAAAAATCTGCCATATGGATCAGAAATGTTTCATAGTGAACAAACGGAATTGAGGAGTCAATAAAAATAGAGACTCCTTTCACCTTAGCCTGTGAATTTGAAAGAAACTGCTGTCCTCTCCAAAACTTGAAGAATCGTAAATTGTCATCTTGTCTTACACGAGTTTCCTGAACAAAGATAATCTGAGCATTTAGTCTGTGAAGAACTTTAAAAAAAAATCCTCTTAATGGGATGGTTCAAGCTATTCACATTGCATGAAAGGAAGTTAATAACTTTACCATATTGCTTGTAAAAATCATGTGGGATGTAAAGGGTTAATTTCTTAAAGCCTAACAGTTCATGATACTGGAAGAAGAAAAATCTAGGGCAGAGCCAGAAGTGACGACATTTCAGACATTTTTGTAGTTCAGAATTTGCACAAATGAAGGACACTAAATAAGGGAAAAAAAAACCCTCATATGTTGTCAAAATAGGAACAGTAAATCTCCAATTTTATTTTGGAGTCACGTGAGTGACTACGTGAAGACCCTGTCCAGCACGCATGCGCGACATCAGCGTTCATGCAGTGCACCCGCGACGAACGGGAGTTCAAGGCGCTCCCGCTACAATTTGAAAGTCGGGCCAACAGGTAAGTGTTTTACCGTGGCCTTGTGTATTTTCTCTGTGGTCTGCTTTGTGTTCCAGAAAGGACGAGCAAGACCAGAGGAAAGAAATCTGGAGCTCGCCCCCGTTCGTCTCCCGTTGAGGAGCGTTCTTTGGAGGGGGGGCGAGAGGCGGCAGGATTAACTACCGAGCCGAGCCCAGCATCGCTATTGCAGCCTGAGCAGCGGGCTGGAGGTACCTGCAGCCAGAACTGGGCGGTACTATCCGACGATTCGGATGAAGATGCCCACCACTCGAGAGCGACACAGGCAGCCGCCCTAAGCCGAATGGACGGCTTATGGAGCAAATGCTCCAGCGAGATTTGCTGAGAGAGCAGTAGGCAGACTCGCCATGGGAGCTCAGGCACTCCCGCAGTGCCCTTCACGGCACTGGCCATTTGCTTCACCTTCTATTGAAGGTCCATTGATGGTGTGGACATTACCACAAATCAGCATTGGAGAACAGGTCTGGGCTGGTCAGAAGAGGGGTCGTTGGCTGAAGTGTCCGGGAGTACGCAAGGTGTACAGGATCAGGAAGAGCTGCTATGGTCAACCGCTTCATGGCCCTCCATGAGCGGGTCGGCCTTTTAGAGCCGAAACTTTCAGCCAGCATTGACCACCTGTCCTCAAAACCCTACAAGAACGGGTGGTCAATGAGGCTCTTGAATTATATTCAGCCCAGAAAATTGTACATCATTGAATGTACCAGCTGTAAACAGTCAAATTTGGGGACATTTGGGCAGAATATCAGGAACCTGGAGTTGAAGCTCCAGAAAAACCCTAAAACTCCTGACAGCAGGAATAACTTCATATGCTCGGTCCATTGATGGTGTGGACATTACCACAAATCAGCAAGACACATTAGCTCTGCTCTGCACCACTCAATTCGAGATTAACAATTTACGGAAGGAAATCATCAAACCTGCCCTCAACCCTAAGTTTGCAGGACTTTGCAAAACACCGGGTTCAGAACCTCCAATTCTGCTCTTTGGAAAGGACCTTCCAAAAAAGGTGAAAGACCTGGAGGAAGAGTCCAAGACCTTTGGTCTTGTGAGGGCAGGTTTTGGGCCGAGCAGACCTAACAAACCCAGGCGGCAGTACCCCATGGCATCCACCAGTCGCTGACTACCATATGGGACTGGTGAAAGCTCGGGGTCCGCAACCATTCCCGTAAGCCTTTTTTAGGCCAGGGCCCAGAGCGGACCCCATGGAAAATGCGCCACCCCCAACATCGACATCAACAGCAGCCCTCTACAGCCCAGCAGACACCTCATCGTCCAGCGAAGAGGCAGAAGAAGCACCAGTAACCATGGAGGTAGGTGGGTCTGGTTCCTCTCAGCATATGAGCAGTAGGGGCTCTATACTAACAGGGGGGAGATTGCACTTGTTTTTGGATGCATGGGAGTCTATCACTAATGACAAATATATACTCAGCAGCATTCATGGCTATAAAATTGACTTTGTTCATGAAAACATGCCGCCAGTTCAGCATATACCCCAAAGGATATTCACCCTCTCAGTCAAGAGGGTCAAGTTAAACTGATGAGGCTACTAGCAAAAGGTGTCATTGAAATTTGGAATTTGTGGAACCTTTGGAATTTGTGTCTAATATTTTCAAAAAACTAAAAAAGATGGTGGATGTCGCATCATCATTGATTTAACTTCTTTAAACAAATCTGTTAAGTATATACATTTCAAGATGGAAACTTTTGAAACAGCTAGACAATTGATTTCTAGAGGGTACTTTCTGGCAAGCATTGATTTAAAAGATGCCTATTACTCAGTACCCATACACAAGGAGCATTGTAAATATCTAAAGTTTATCTGGATGAAACTTTGGGGTTTGTCATACATCCAGATAAATCCAATTTGACACCGTCCACAACCATGGACTATCTTGGATTTATGATTGACACTATTCGCATGACTGTAACTCTGCCGAAGGGGAAAGCATCAGAGTTGGCACAATCATGCAACAAACTAATGGTTAATCATCAGCCAACCATACGGCAGGTAGCTGGTGTCATTGGGAAAATGGTAGCAGCCTTTCCAGCTGTACAATTTGGGTCTCTGCACTATCAAAATTTACAAAGAGCAAAAGTGCACGCGCTAAAGAAAAACTCAGGTCACTTTGACCGAATTATGAATTTAACTGCTGAATCCATTTCCAGAGTTACAATGGTGGGCAAGGAACATTAGGCTTAGCTCCAGTCCCATAATAATCACCAACCCAGTATTAACCATTCAAACGGATGTCAGTGCTTTGGGCTGGGGAGCAACTAACATGCAATCCAGCACAGGGGGCAGATGGACTAATTTTGAATCATCTTGCCTACAGACACGGGGTATTAACTACTTAGAAATGTTGGGTGCATTTTATGGTTTAAAAGCATATTCATCTAATACGCATCACGCACATGTCCGGTTGCAATTAGATAATACCACGGTGGAGGCTTATATCAACCACATGGGTGGTGTAAAGTCGATATCATGTGACAATTTGGTCAACCTAATCTGGCAATGGTGTGTCGAAAGACATATTTGGTTATCAGCAACTTGCCTACCAGGTAAGCAAAATACAGTGGCAGACACCAGGTCACGCAAATTTAACGATAACATCGAATGGATGTTAAATCCCAAAGTATTTGCTGAAATTACAAAGCAATATGGCACACCAGATATCGATCTATTTGCATTTAGGCTGAATCACCAGGTACCAACGTATGTCGCTTGGGAACCAGACCCTGAGGCAGCAGCAGTTGATGCATTCACGCTGCATGGGGGGAAAATGTTCTTTTATGCTTTTCCTCCCTTCTGCCTCATCAGTCGGGTATTATGCAAGATTCAATTGGATTCTGCTTCAGGAATCTTGATAATACCCGACTGGCCTACACAGCCATGGTTCCCAGTGGCCCTCGACATGGCTGTCAAAACACCGTTGGAATTCCCCAGCAGTCCAGAATTGTTAATCCACCCAGTGTCAGGCATTAGTCACCCGTGCCATGACAGAGTCAATCTCCTGGCTTGCAGATTCTAAAAAGACCTCTACTGGGCCTGGGACTGTCTGAGGACGCCATCAACATGATGACCGCATGCCACCGGGAGTCCACCAGGAGACAATACCTGGCCAACATAAGGAAATGGGAACGGTATTGCTCCAAAACAAGAACAACTTACACAACAGCAACAGCTACCAGTGTTGTGGAGTTCCTAGTTGGATTACAACGGGATGGACTCAGCTACAGCACCATCAATACATCCAGGAATGCGTTGTCAGCGTATTTGGTTCCAGCTGCAGGACAACAGGCTTTGGGGTCCCATCCACTGGTGGTCAAACTCATGAGGGGTATTTTTAACACTAATTCCCCCAGACTAAGGTGCACTCAGATCTGGGATGTCAGCATTGTGCTGACGTACCTTAGGGGATGGTCACCACCACGCTGGAACAACTTACCCTGAAATCAGTCATGCTCATGGCACTAGTGTCTGCACAAAGGGTACAGTCCCTCCACCTTCTGAGGCTGGACAGCATGACAGAGTCATTGGACCGTATCACATTCCATATTCAGGGTCTGGTCAAACAAACTAGACCAGGAACCATGCCTCCAGTTATGGAGTTCCGGGCATATTCATCAGACCCACAGCTGTGTGCCAAGACCCATCTCGCCATTTACATAGACACAACATACAACTTAAGAGGGAGAGAAAAAGCCTTATGGATAAGCCACAAGAAGCCCCATGGTCAGGTGACGAGCCAAACCATTTCAAGGTGGCTCAGGCAGGTGCTTAAGTCCGTGGGAATCAACACTAATGTTTACAAATCTCACTCCACCAGGGCTGCATCCATGTCGGCGGCTAGGCGAATGGAGGTGCCTATGGATCATATTCTGGCCAGAGCAGGATGGTCCTCGGAAAGAACTGTCCAAAGGTTTTATAATAAGCCACTGGCGGTACCTGCTCCATTTGCAGACAGAATTTTAGAGTCTGCAGATAATATTTAATTTAAGCCCGGGGGAGCTCTCTGTTTTTTGTTGTTATTAATAAACCTTTTTTGTTCACATTGTTGATTGTGATAACATACTTCCTCCCTCAAAGGTCTTCAGACAGTGAGTGAAGCATGAACAGGTACACGGTTCGGAATCACAGAGCTTTGAAGTCTTCACTTAGTCACTCATGTGACTCCGAAATAAAATAGTAAGATTAAATGAGAACTTACCAGTTCGATGTTTGATCTGTATTTTATGAGGAGTTACGATGAGGGATTACGTGCCCTCCGCTCCCACCCTCTATTATACAGATCAACTGGTAATTAAGTTCTTATTTTTCTTTACTATATTTATTTCAATCGTTGTGTTTTTTCTGTGAATCCACACCGCTGCTTTGAAGAATGTCGCGCTTGCGTGCTGGACGGGGTCTTCACGTAATCCCTCATCGTAACTCCTCATAAAATACAGATCAAACTTTGAACTGGCAAGTTCTCATTTAAGGGTACACAAAAGGCTGGAGAAACTCAGCGGGTGCAGCAACATCTAAGGAGCGAAGGATGCACCCGCTGAGTTTCAATTTGTTATGTTTGTTCACGAAGTTCATCTTGTAGCAAAGACAGTTTTCCTTGGACCTCCTTCAGTTTGGTCGAAACTCCTTTCACCATTTCTTTCAAACTGCCAAATCTTGTTTTCATTTCATATTTCAGTTCATTTTTCAATTGATCGTTCATTTTCGATATTGCTTCTATGATACTGGAGTCAGAAGCTGTAACTGTGGTTGTGGCTTAGGGAGCCTCCTTTCCTTCTTGTCTCCATCCTTTTCACAATTAAGGCTTGTAAAAGTGTTATCAACACTTTATGAAAAGTTAGACCGTGTCTTGAAGTCAAATAGTCACAAGGAACATTGGAAGAGTGGTAAGTGGAAGTTAAAAGTTAAGGGAGCAAACGAGTTTCCAACCTTTACAGCATGCTGCCACTAGGAGAGTTGAACAAGTTAGGTCTTTATTCTTTGGAGCGCAGAAGGTTAAGGGGGGACTTGATTGAGGTCTTTAAAATGATGAAAGGGATAGACAGAGTTGACGTGGATAAGCTTTTCCCATTGAGGGTAGGGAAGATTCAAACAAGAGGGCATGACATGAGAATTAAGGGACAGAAGTTTAGGGGTAACATGAGGGGGAACTTCTTTACTCAGAGAGTGGTGGCTGTGTGGAATGAGCTTCCAGCAGAAGTGGTGGAGGCAGGATCGATTTTAACATTTAAAGGTAAAGTGGATAGGTATATGGATGGGGGGGGGGAATGGAGGGGTATGGTCTGAGTGCAGGTAGATGGGACTAGGGGAAAAGAAATGTTCGGCACGGACTGGAAGGGCCGAGAGGGCCTGTTTCCGTGCTGTAATTGTTATATGTTATGTTATATGTTACTGTACCTCATCTGAGTGGGTGATAATTTTGCCGAAAAGAATGCCAGAGGCTTCCACCTGCCATTGACTCGCTGCTCCATTTGACCATTCCAAACGGAGTGACCACGGCTGTCTTGGGAATATCGGCAGGCTCGACCGGGATTTAATAATATGCATGCCCGAGATCGATGCTTGCGAACACTCGCTTACCCTGTAGGCTTGCTGAGAAATCCTGCAAATGTGGGATGTTGTATCGATCTGGAATAGTGGCATTGTTTAGTGAATGGTAGTCGCCACCGGGTCGCCTATCTCCGGGAAACTTCTTCGGGACCATGTGAAGAGATGATGTCCAGCTTCTCGTAGACCTGCGGATGATCCCGGGCTCCAACACATGGTCAAATTCGGCCTTTGCAACTTTGAGGCGATTTACGGGCAACCTGCGCGCTGTTGCCTAAACTGGAGGGCCGTGGGTCTGAATATGATGCGTGACAGAGTGTTTGATATCATTGTGCCGGTAAGACGGAGTTATTAGTTGTGGAAATTGTTTAAGTAACTCCTGATATGGGCCGGTGCTGGGTTGGAGGCTGGTAAGATGAGAGATAGTCATTGCCTGATGGCAGATGCAGTTCACCTGTGCGCAGGTGCAGTAATCACTTAAGTGGCAATTTTTTAAATCCCCCAGCAAAGAAAAGTGTGAAAGAAAATCTGCTCAGACAGTGTGTTTTGATACGTCGGCGACTGTGAAAATCCAGCGAAACGTCGAGCGTGACTGATTTCTGACCAAATGTCTGTATGCTAGAATTATTTACGGCGGTGATAATACATCCAGGGTTAGGGTGAAAATGCTCTTGGGTACTGGAAGGAACGACCGGATACTCAGCGCCGGAGTCAATAAGATATTGCACACCCGAAAGGCTGTCGCTGAGAAAAAGGCGGTGGCTAGCTTGCCCACGGGCAGCAGTCGCCTCTACTGCCGGTCCTGGTCGTTTCCCGGGTGTTGATGTTTGTAGAAAGAGCAAGGAGGTTGACACGACCGGGCCGCTGCACCGTATCTCTGGTGTTTCCAGCAAATGTGTTGGGCATCGCCTGGGCCCCGTCCCCGACCCCCAAGGTTTGCGTTAAACCTGAAACGGGGATGGTTCTGCCAGGCTGCCAAAGCCTCGACTTGTGCAGTGAGCGCTGCAATTTGCTGTTCCCGCTGTGCATTTTCCGGCTTTACTGTTGTTGCATTAACCACAGTCACCAGCAGCGTAGTGGTTGTCTCCATGACAATGGCGGCCTGTTTTGTGAGCTCGTCTGTGCTGGCCGATTGAAACATGCCTATCAGGTGCCTCGGCATGCAGCGGAGAAACTTCTGTTTCCAGACATCGCCGTCAATCTTTTCATCTGCCACCAGCCTGCGCCATCTCCACAGCATTTGTGATGGCCTCCTACCGCCGAGATTATCATCTCCCAGCAGCTCTGAAATGCCGGCTTGCTTCGAGGGCTTCGTTCGCTCCAAGACAGTGGATTTAAGCACATCGTAATGCATCATTTCTTCAGGATTAAGGAGCATTTCTTCAGGATTAAGGAGTACTTCCCATGCGATCTGTTCTGGAAGACGAGCTGCTAGGAACCCAAATTTTGTCCGTTGGCTCGTGACATTGAGGGAGTGAATTTGAGCTTCTAGTATTGAAAACCACGCTCTCGCGTTGGCTGTAAAAAGAGTTGGAATGTCGAGTTTTACTTCGTCGACTGACACCATGTCACTTTTATCGTCAGACATTTCGTGAGTAAGTGGAAGGTTGCGTGTAGTTGTAGGATCTACTCAATCCCACAACAGAAAGCAAAGAACAAATGGCACTTAGCTGAGCCAGACACCTTGTGTCTTGTTTCTTCCAGAAGCCCCTTTTACCTACATTCTCACCAATCATAACCCGTGTGCAGATAAGGCCAATTAGTGCGTCTGACTTTGGAGTTGTTATTGAGCTCTCGTGACTGGACCTGCTCATGAGGCCGCTGGTGAGTCGCCAGTGGTGACAGGTTGTATGCAAAACCAGTGTGAGTGTAAAAGGCACCACACCCTGACTGATGCACCACAGTTTAGTTCAGCAACACGAACAGCCGGGAATAAAAGAGACAACAGACAATGGAAGACACTGCCCGGTCTATCACAGGTACTGATCTCCGCACTATTAAAGGGATCTACAGGAGGCGCTGCCTCAAAAAGGCAGCCAGCATCATCAAAAACCCGCACCATTCTGGATACGCTCTCATCTCACTGCCTCCATCGGGAAGAATGGACACGAGCCTGAAAACCGTCACCTCCAGGTCCAAGAACAGCTTCTTTCCACAACCATCAGGGATGTGGGAACACCAACCGCAGCAACTATGATCTTCTTTGGCCTGTGTCTTTGGTTGCACTCTAGACTTTGGTTTTGTATTATTATGATCTGGTTACCGGGTATCACTGATTGTTAAGTTATTGATTATTGCATATTCCTTTGTTCTTGTTGCATTCAATGGCCTGTTAAGCTGCAGTAATTAAGAATGTCATAGTTCTGCATCTGGTACATATGCCAATTAAACACTCTTCATTCTTTTGACCTACTGGTGCTTTGTCAGATTCCCCTGATCAGGATGGGCCCTGACTTAGTTTCCAGCTGCAAGTTGCTCCAGACACAGGATTTGGGATGGATCGGTCGGTTTAAGAAATGTAACATTAGTGTGGGTAAAAACAACCAAAGTCCATGAAATCATTAACATTTGCAGAAGATAGCTGTTAATCCTGTTGCTTTGTAACTTTTGAACTTGGTTGAAGAACAGGCTTTTCTGAACATAGAACAGAACAACACAGGAACAGGCTCTTCAGCCCACAATGTCCATGCTGAACTTGATGCCAAAACCAACTATTATCTGCTTGCACGTGATCCACATTGCTCCATTCATATCCATGTGCCTATCTAAAAGCCTTTCAAATGCCAATATTGTATCTAGTAACGGTCTCATTATGTAAACATTTATTTTAATGAAGAATCCCATATTTCGCAATCCCTTCACCTGGGAATGGTCCAGCACTTAAATATTAAACCAGTGTTTGAGAGTGATAACACGGTTAATAATTATATTCAGGAAGGAACTCTGCCAGAGAATACATGGGCAAATATGTGTGTGTTTATTATGTTGTTCGTCAGCATTTCGTAGAGTGCTTAGACTTCTCTAAACCAACAACATGGAACAGTGACCGTGCGTGTGACACAAAGGAGTCAGCTAACGTGTGCTCCCAGAGTTATTTGTTACTTACTGAAATTGTACCCCATTGTCCAACAGGCAAAATGTGCGTGAGATGGTTGTGCCTCTGTGCCCTAATCATCGCTGCCCTCCTCTCTGTCCCCACTGCCGATGGCGCGCCCATTAGCCCCAGCAACAAGGCTGTCAGCAGCTCACTGGATTTTGCCGTTGAATCGTTCAACACTTTCTCAGAGGACGATCACCTCTTCAAAGTTGGAAGGATCTTGTCCTCGCAATTTCAGGTAACTACATCAAGCTTTGGTGATCCCTTTAACCCTGAAGTGAAACGTGTTTGTCAGGGAGCGCTGACTGCACATTTTAAAGGCTAAAAGAACTCCTTCTGCTCTAGTTTACTTTCCACCTCGACTGACAACTTGGGCCTGCCGTGTTGTACATAGAATGTGTCGGATAAAATAAACATGGAGGCACAAGGAACTACAGAGGTGGGAATCCTGAGCACAACACATAGTGCTGGAGAAACCGAGTGGGTCAAGAAGCATCTGTGGAGGGAATGCACAGATGACATTTCGGGTCAGGACCCTTCTTCAGACTGATGGTGGGGGGGGGGGGGGGGGGGGGTTGTAGTTGGAAAAGAGGAGTGAGCGGTACAAAGCCTGTCAAGTGAGGGGGTGATTAACAGATGGGTGGAGTAATTAATAAAGGGTGGAAGTGAAAGGGTGTCAAGAGCAAGAGTGAAATGTAAAGCTGGAGGGAAGGGTATGGTGGAAAGGGCCAATGGGGGAGAATGAATATTAGCTACTTTGTTATCAAAAGAGATTGATCAGGAAAGTTGTGCTTAATAATCAGACAAAGAACCTTCCTCTCCTTGGTTGCCATGACAGGGCATGGTTGTGAGGTCATGGGGTGAGTGAGGTTGGGCCTTGTGATGTGCTGAAGGGTAGTGATATTGGGGCATTGTGGTCACCAGTGCATTGTGTGCTATCCAGAGACATGAGTACGTCCAGGTAGTGCCAAAAGATAAAATAACCAGAGTGCTTATTGTGGTGTTACAGTCACACTTTGGCAATGACATCAACATTTCCCCTCGCACAAGCAATCTTCATTTAGATGATCTGTCCACAGAGGCGTTGCCTTCTTGGCTGTCGCTTCAACGCGGTTTTGCCCCTTCAATGTCAATGGGTCCAAATGCTGGAACTCTGCGTCAAACACCTGCACCTGCAGAAACTGTAGACTTAAGGAGGTGGCTCACCAACAGCCAGGGGTAGGCACTAATCAGCAGCTATGGGAGTGAAGCCCAGATCTTGAGAGATGAATAAATAAAACGTTCTTTCCTGATTCTCTTGGCCTTACAAAACCCAGTGCCCTGTTTCCATATTCAGTTGGTCTATAAGACTCTCTGCCTTCATTGCTCAGGGCTGTTCCCACTTCATGTAAACATAGAAACATAGAAAATAGGTGCAGGAGTAGGCCATTCGGCCATTCGAACCTGCACTGCCATTCAATATGATCATGGCTGATCATCCAACTCAGTATCCTGTACCTGCCTTCTCTCCATACCCCCTGATCCCTTTAGCCACAAGGGCCACATCTAACTCCCTCTTAACTATAGCCAATGAACTGGCCACAACTACCCTCTGTGGCAGAGAGTTCCAGAGACTCACCACTCTCTGTGTGAAAAAAGTCTTTCTCATCTCGGTCTTAAAGGATTTCCCCCTTACCCTTAAGCTGTGACCCCTTGTCCTGGACTTCCCCAACATCGGGAACAATCTTCCTGCATCTAGCCTGTCCAACCCCTTAAGAATTTTGTTAGTTTCTATAAGATCCCCTCTCAATTTCCTAAATTCTAGAGAGTATAAACCGAGTCTATCCAGTCTTTCTTCATAAGACAGTCCTGACATCCCAGGAATCAGTCTGGTGAACCTTCTCTGCACTCCCTCTATGGCAATAATGTCCTTCCTCAGATTTGGAGACCAAAACTGTACGCAATACTCCAAGTGCGGTCTCACCAAGACCCTGTACAACTGAAGTAGAACATCCCTGCTCCTATACTCAAATCCTTTTGCTATGAAAGCTAACCATTCGCTTTTTTCACTGCCTGCTGCACCTGCATGCCTACTTTCAATGACTGGTGTACCATGACACCCAGGTCTCGCTGCATTTCCCCTTTTCCTAATCGGCCACCATTTAGATAATAGTCTGCTTTCCTGTTTTTGCCACCAAAGTGGATAACCTCACATTTATCCACATTATACTGCATCTGCCAAACATTTGCCCACTCACCCAGCCTATCCAAGTCACCTTGCAGTCTCCTAGCATCCTCCTCGCAGCTAACACTTCCCCCCAGCTTAGTGTCATCCGCAAACTTGGAGATATTGCCTTCAATTCCCTCATCCAGATCATTAATATATATTGTAAATAGCTGGGGTCCCAGCACTGAGGCCTGCGGGACCCCACTAGTCACTGCCTGCCATTGTGAAAAGGACCCGTTTACTCCTACTCTTTGCTTCCTGTTTGCCAGCCAGTTCTCTATCCACATCAATACTGAACCCCTAATGCCGTATGCTTTAAGTTTGTATACTAATCTCTTATGTGGGACCTTGTCGAAAGCCTTCTGGAAGTCCAGATATACCACATCCACTGGTTCTCCCTTATCCACGCTACTAGTTACATTCTCGAAAAATTCCACAAGATTCGTCAGACATGATTTACCTTTCGTAAATCCATGCTGACTTTGTCCAATGATTTCACCACTTTCCAAATGTGCTGCTATCCCATCTTTAATAACTGACTCTGTTTCCCCACTACCGATATTAGACTAACTGGTCTCTTTCTCTCTCCCTCCCTTCTTAAAAAGAGGGGTTACGTTTGCTACCCGCCAATCATCAGGAACTACTCCAGAATCTAAAGAGTTTTGAAAGATTATCACTAATGCATCCACTATTTCCTGAGCTACTTCCTTAAGTACTCTGAGATGCAGCCTATCAGGCCCTGGGGATTTATCGGCCTTTAATCTATTCAATTTACCCAACACCACTTCCCGACTAACCTGGATTTCACTCAATTCCTTCTTTGACCCGTGGTCCCCTGCTATTTCCGGCAGATTATTTATGTCTTCCTTAGTGAAGACGGAACCAAAGTAGTTATTCAATTGGTCCGCCATATCCTTGTTCCCCATGATCAACTCACCTGTTTCTGACTGCAAGGGACCTACATTTGTTTTAACTAATCTCTTTCTCTTCACATATCTATAAAAACTTTTGCAGTCAGTTTTTATGTTCCCTGCCAGTTTTCTTTCATAATCTATTTTTCCTTTCCTAATTAAGCCCTTTGTCCTCCTCTGCTGGTCTCTGAATTGCTCCCAGTCCTCTGGTATGCTGCTTTTTCTGGCTACTTTGTACGCATCATCCTTTGCTTTAATACTATCCCTGATTTCCTTTGTTATCCACAGATGCACTACCTTCCCTGATTTATTCTTTTGCCAAATTGGGATGCACAATTTTTGTAGTTCATCCATGCAGTCTTTAAATGTCTTCCATTGTATATCCACCGTCAACCCTTTTAGAATTAATTGCCAGTCAATCTTGGCCAATTCACGTCTCATACCCTCAAAGTTACCTTTCTTTAAGTTCAGAACCACTGTTTCCGAAATAACAATGTCACTCTCCATCCTAATGAAGAACTCAACCATATTATGGTCACTCTTGCCCAAGGGGGCACGTACAACAAGACTGCTAACTACCCCTTCCTCATTACTCAGAACCCAGTCTAAAATAGCCTGCTCTCTCGTTGGTTCCTCTACATGTTGATTTAGATAACTATCCCGCATACATTCCAAAAAATCCTCTTCCTCAGCACCCCTGCCAATTTGATTCACCCAATCTATATGTAGATTGAAGTCACCCATTATAACTGTTTTGCCTTTGTTGCACGCATTTCTAATTTCCTGTTTGATACCATCCCCAACTTCACTGCTACTGTTAGGTGGCCTGTACACAACACCCACCAGCGTTTTCTGCCCCTTAGTGTTTTGCAGCTCTACCCATACCGATTCCACATCCTCCAAGCTAATGTCCTTCCTTTCCATTGCGTTAATCTCCTCTCTAACCAGCAACACTACCCCACCTCCTTTTCCTTTCTCTCTATCCCTCCTGAATATTGAATACCCCTGGATGTTCAACTCCCAGCCTACGTAACCCTGGAGCCATGTCTCCGTGATCCCAACTATATCATAATCATTAATAGCTATCTGCACATTCAACTTGTCCACCTTATTACGAATACTCCTTGAATTGAGACACAAAGCCTTCAGGCTTGTCTTTACAACGCTCTTACCCCTTATACAATTATGCTGAAAAGTGGCCCTTTTTGATTTTTGCCCTGGTTTTGTCTGCCTGCCACTTGTACTTTTCACCTTGCTACCTATTGCTTCTACCCTCATTTTACACCCACCTGCCTCTCTGCTCTTGTACCCATCCCCCTGCCACATTAGTTTAAATCCTCCCCGACAGCACTAGCAAACACTCCCCCAAGGACATTGGTTCCATTCCAGCCCAGGTGCAGACCGTCCTGTTTGTACCGGTCCCACCTCCCCCAGAACTGGTCCCAGTGCCCTAAAAATTTGAATCCCTCCCCCTTGCACCATTTTTCAAGCCACGTATTCATCTGCAATATCCTCCTATTTCTACTCTGACTGGCCCGTGGTACTGGTAGTAATCCGGAGATTACTACCTTTGAGGTCCTACTTTTAAGTTTTTTTCCTAGCTCCCTAAATTCACCTTGTAGGACCTCATCCCTTTTTTTACCTATATCGTTGGTGCCAATATGCACCACGACAACTGGCTGTTCACCCTCCCCCTCCAGAATGTTCTGCAGCCGTTCAGTGACATCCCTGACCTTTGCACCAGGGAGGCAACATACCATCCTGGAGTCTCGTTTGCGGCCGCAGAAACGCCTATCTATTCCCCTGACAATTGAATCCCCTATTACTATTGCCCTACCCCTATTTTTTCCCCCCTTATGTGCCGCAGAGCCACCCATGGTGCCATGAACCTGGCTGCTGCTGCATTCCCCTGATGAGCCATCTCCCTCAACAGTATCCAAAATGGTATACCTATTTAGGAGGGAGATTACCTCAGGGGACTCCTGCACTACCTGCCTACTGCTTTGCTGGCTATTGGCCACCCGTTCCCTTTTTGTCCTCTTACCTTTTGCCTGCGGTGTGACCAACTCACTGTACGTGCTATCCACGACTTTCTCCGCATCGTGGATGCTCCAGTATGAATCCAGCCGCAGTTCCAATCGTTCAATGCGGTCTGCCAGGAGCTGCAGCTGGACACACTTCCTGCAAATGTAGTCATCTCGGTCCTAAAGGAATTCCCCCTTATCCTTAGACTGTGACCCCTTGTTCTGGACCTCCCCAACATCGGGAACAATCTTCCTGCATCTAGCCTATCCAACCCCTTTCGAATTTTGTAAGTTTCTATAAGATCCCCCTTCAGTCTTCTAAATTCTAGCGAGTACAAGCCAAGTCTTTCCAGTCTTTCCTCATATGAAAGTCCTGACATCCAAGGAATCAGTCTGGTGAACCTTCTCTGTACTCCCTCTATGGCTCTATGTTTCTAAGAATGTATTTTCTCAGATTTGGAGACCAAAACTGTACGCAATACTCCAGGTGTGGTCTCACCAAAACCCTGTACAACTGCAGTAGAACCTCCCTGTTCCTATACTCAAATACTTTCCATGATGTAGCAAGCACATCATGGAAACAAACTCTTCGGCCCACTTTGTCCATACCGACCAAGTTGCCATTCTGGGCTAGTCCCTTTTGTCTGCCTTTGCTACATATCCCTCTAAACCTTTCGTATCGATATATTTGAATAATGAAAGGCCTAGAGTAGATGTGGAAAGGATGTTTCTAGCTGAAGGAGAGTCTAGGACCAGAGAGCAGAGCCTCAGAATAAAAGGACGTATGTTTAGATTGGAGGTTAGACGGAATTTCTTTAGTCATAAAATAGTGAAACTGGAATTCATTACCACAGAAGCTGTGGAGGCCAAGTCATTGGGTATTTTTAATGCAGAGATTGATAGGTTCATGATTTATAAGGGTGTGATGAGAAGGCAGGAAAATGGGTTGAGAAGAAAAAATAGATCAACCATGATCGAATGGCGAAGCACACTTGATGTGCTGAATTGCCTAATTCTGCTCCTATGTCTTATGGTCTTATTTGTTCAAATCCATTAAAACTCATAATTGTATCCGCTTCTATAGCTTCCTCTGGCAGCTCACTCCAGGTATGGACTACACTCTGAGTGCAGAAATTGCTCCCAAGGTCCCTCTTAAATCTCGCACCTCACTTTAAGCCTATGCATTTCAGTTTTAGAATTCTGTCCTCTGGGAAAAAAGACTGTGAGCATTCACTTTATCTATGCTCCTATGATCGCAAGTCTCTTGTACACCTCAATATGATCATCCCTCAGCCTCCGAGGTTACAAAGAAAAAAAGGTCCTCACTTATCCAACCACTCCCTATAACACAAGCCTACGTAACATCCTGGTGAATTTTTTCTGCGCACTTTCCACTAAGGGTTTCAATTAATTCACATAATTCTCCGGGCAACTGACATCACATTCAAGGACTCAAAGTGCTGGTGCAACTCAGCGGGTCAGGTAGCATCTCTTGAGAACATGGATGTTGTTGCTCGTCTATCCATGTTCTCCAGAGATGCTGAGTGACCTGTTGAATTATAGAGTCATTAAGTCATGCAGTGTGGAAACAGGCCATTTGGCCCAACTAGCCCACACCGGCCGACGTGCCCCAGTTACACTAGTCCCACCTGCCTGCAATTGGCCCATATCGCTCCAAACCTGTTCTATCCATGTACTTGTCAAACTGTTTCTTAAACGTTGCGATAGTCCCTGCCTCAACTACCTCCTCTGGCAGCTCGTTCCATACACCCAGCACCCTTTGTGTGAAAATGTTACCCTCAAATTCCCATTAAATGTTTTGGGATTTTGGGTCCTCTGGTCCTCAATCTCCCTACTCTGGGCAAGAGACTGTGCTTTTACCCAATCCATTCTTATCATGATTTTATATATTTCAATAAGATCACCTCTCATCCTCTTGCGCTCCAAGGTATAGAGTCCCAGCCTACTCAACCTCTCTCTATAGCTCAGACCCTTGAGTCCTGGCAAAATCCTCGTAAATCTTCTCTGAGCACTTTCCAGCTTGCCAACATCTTTCCTATAACACGGTGCCCCAGAGCTGAACACAATACTCTCAATGCGGGCTCCCCAACATCTTATACAACTGCAACATGACCTCCCAATTTCTATACTCAATGTGTAGGAAGGAACTGTAGATAGACACAAAATGCTGGAGTAACTCAGTGGGACAGACAGCATCTCCGGAGAGAAGGAATGGGTGACCTTTCGGATCAAGACCCTGGTCTGAAGAATGGTCTCAACCTGAAACATCACCCATTCCTTCTACTGTATACCCAATACTCTGACTGATGAAGGCCAATGTACCAAAAGCCTTTTTGACCACCCTATCTACCTGTGACTCCATCTTCAAAGAATTCCTGCACTTTGTGTCTTCATTGTGAACCGACATCTGCAGTTCCTTCTTTCTGACATCACATTAACTTGTTATATATCCCCCTAAAGTGGTGCTGCTCAAACTTGATGTTATTTCCATATCCTAGCTTTTGGAAGAACCATTCAGAAGCCTGATAATAGAAGTGAAGAAGCTGTTCCTGAGTCTGGTGGTGCGCGCATTAGGCTGCATTAATGTACCACACTATAATGATAACTTTGACAGGAACCAACTTGATCCATTCTCAAAAATAAGACCATTAAACTCTTAACCAACACTAGGACACACCATGGTGGTACAGGCACTCGAGATGCTGGTGGATTTGGTACAGAAACTACAGCCAATGTTTTTTGTTTATTAAACTCTGGGTAAATTGTTTTGCTGCTAGGACCTGGGCGGAATGTTGTACATCCTCGACGTTGAACTGGAGAAGACGGAATGCAGGAAGGGAGTTGATGAGGACCTGAGACAGTGCCCCATAATGATGGGAGTCTCCACGGTAAGAGTAATATGTCCACTGGTGGAGCACTGATTATCAGCTAGTTGGGGAATGGGAGTGGCAGAGTGTGGATGGGGGGGGGGGGGGGGGAAGTGGGCGGGCAGGGGGTGATGAATAATTGCGACATGTCCATCCCTGCAGGTGTCAATACTCCATTGGCAACCACCTTGCAAGATCGCAAGGAGGATATGCAACTGGGTGGGACAGAACTTGGAGGAAACGTATGCAGTCAGAGGGAGAATGTGCTAACTCCACATAGACAGCACCTGCAAATAGGTTCAAACCCGGGACTCTGGTGCCATGAGGCAGCAGCTCTACCAGCCATGGCGCCATGTTGCACCTAATGGCATAAAAGTATATGCAGAAAATAAAATGCAATTAATACAGGTCTTTGATTAGAAACATAGAATCATAGAGAAATAGGTCCAGGAGTAGGCCATTCTACCTTTCGAGCTAGCATCGCCATTCAATATGATCATGGCTGATCATCTAAAATAAATACCCCGTTCCTGCTTTTTCCCCATATCCCTTGATTCCTTTAGCTCTAAGAACTAAATCTACCTGTAACTGTCTCTTGAAAACATCCACTGAATTGGGCTCCACTGCCTTCTGTGGCAGAAAATTCCACAGATTCACAACTCTTTGGATGAAGAAATTAACTTAGACGGAAATTAAAGGAAAAGCGGAGACTGATTTAAAGTCACTTTATGTTCAGGGGCTGAATGCACTCGCCCCACATGATTCTTATGCTTTGCCCATAGTTCAGAGGGTACTGGGACCAGAGCCATTGGTAACCTTGACGGATCCTCAGTGGGTAGCTGTTGTTGTTCAAAAATAGCGTCCCATTCCTTTCTGACCCATGTGATCTTTCCTTTTGTGTCATTAAAGAAGTCAATCTGGACCTCTCCTTTTTCCTTTGGCAACATTAAAACATGAATTGACCGTTTGTCCTTCGACCTCTTTATCATCTCTCATATTTCCTTCACTGCTGCTGGAGGTCCAGTAGCTATGGTCTAGTGTGACTCAGAGATGTCTCAAAGGTTAAATCGATCCCTTTGGTTTTGAGAGAGGTGGACTGTTATTCCTAATCCCAAAGAACAAATAAGGGGTCACTGATAATTGTTCACGTTTATTCCACCGAGGGCTTGGTACCCGGAATTTGGGAGGCGTACGTATAATGCCACGTTCGCTTATGCTCTTGGCTGGTTTCGACAGAATACTGTAAATACTGGCCTTTTGGATCCTGCACTCTTTGCAGGGCACAATGAAGTCGGCTGACCAATTGACTCTACGCATTGCTACTCAATTGCCAACAGTATAGGATGGCGCATTTTGCCCTTGTTCTTCCTTATTAATGAAATTTAGCAATTGATGGGCCTGAATTTGAGGTAGTTCCATAAACATACCATCTGCGGTGCAGTGTAAGACCGCTCCCAGCTTGCACAGGGCCTGTCTTCCAGGTAATGTTTTCTTCCACACTTATCTCAGTGCTAAATGGCCTCCCCCTTATTCTTAAACTGTGACCCCTGGGTCTGGATTCCCCCAACGCCGGGAACAGTTTTCCTGCATCCAGCCTGTCCAGTCCTTTAAGAATTTTATATGTTTCTATAAGATCTCCCCTCATCCTTTTAAATTCCAGTGAATACAAGCCCAGTCAACCCATTATTTCATCATATGTCAGTCCCGCCATCCCGGGTATTAACCTGGTGAACCTTCGCTGCACTCCCTCAATAGCAATAATGTCCTTCCTCAAATTAGAAGACCAAAATTGCACACAATACTCCAGGTGTGGTCTCACCAGGGCTCTGTACAACTGCAGTAGAACCTCCTTGCTCCTAAACTGAAATCCTCTCGCAATGAAGGCCAAAGTGCCATTAGCTTTCTTCAGTGCATGATGTACCTGCATGCTTACTTTCAGTGGCTGATGTACAAGCACACCCAGGTCTTGTTGCACCTCCCCTTTTCCTAATTTGACACCATTCCTTCTCTCCAGAGATGCTGCCTGTCCTCCGGAGTTACTCCAGCATTTTGTGTCTACCTTTGATTTAAACCAGCATCTGCATTTCTTTTCTGCACCATTCAGATAATAATCTGCCTTCCTGTTATGCCACCAAAGTGGATAACCTCACATTTATCCACATTATACTGCATCTGTCATGCTCATCACAGTTCACACTGCTACCCAGCTGTGTGTCATCCACAAACTTGGAGATGTCACATTTAATTCCCTCGTCTAAATCGTTAATATATATGGTAAATAACTGGGTCCCAGTACCAAGCCTTGCGGCACCCCAACAGTCACTGCATATGTCAGTCCTGCCATCCCGCGATTTAACCTGGTGAACCTTGGTTGCACTCCCTCAATAGCAATAATGTACTTCCTCAAATTAGGAGACCAAAATTGCACACAATACTCCAGGTGCGGGCTCACCAGGGCCCTGTATTATCTACATGGTGTTGTCAAATCAATTAATATTCAATGTACCATCAAGTGAACACATTCTGTGTACAAAACACTCATGTTGCGTCTTTGAACAACACACCCTCTAGTGGCTTTGGAGGAGTGGCACTGAACTCAGTAATTGCTGCCCCTCTCCACAAAGTCCTTGATGGATCAGTGGAATACCCCATCCCAGATTCAGGGGTGCAGGAGCAGCTTGGGGAACTGTCTGCCTCAAGGAAAAATAGTCTCTCCACATCCCTAGGTTGATGGGGCATTGTGTTTACCGATTGCACTAGTCTGGGCATCGCTGAGTCTCTGTTACAATGCTCTGATTCATTTTCAGGTCCTCCTCTGCCACTTTGAAGTGCTGGACACGTTCTGGCGTCCCCAGAAAAGCCTTCTGAAATCCGACTGCGCCCCAGCCGACCAACGGGAGATGAGCATAGAACATCTATCGGGAAATCTCGCCCCAACTGCCCAGGCCTGATGGATTCCAGAAAGCCAACACTGGGTTCCCACCTCTTCCAATCGATCACAGCAATGAGGGCCCCAGGCATCTTCTGCCCATCAAGACTGCTGCTCTTCGTCCTTTCCAGACCTTTAGTTCTGATTCCCTTCTCCTAAATCTTCCCTGCATCTTCTCTATTGCAGTCATTGATGAGAAGGGAGTAGCATATTAGACTGCTCCATAGAGTGGTGCGTAACACCACTTCCACGCTTTCACTTCTGTCCCGCAGGAGATAAAATCTGCCATCTCTGTGGCCATTTAATTTGTGGTGCTTGTCCTGCTGTAATTCCGCTTGCTCAATAAACCAATAGTTTTATTGCAAAATAAGGTGGCTGGAAATTTGAATGACTGGATGTGATCTCGCAGTTGGTGGGGCTTGCAACATCCAGAGCTTTCCCTGTTGCCTGAGCTTATTTTGAGCTCAGGCCATGAAATGAGTCAAAAAGCATGGATGCAGACCATTCAACTCACCTTGTCCATGCCAAGCACGTTAGCATACATGGCTGGTGCCAGTTGCCTGCATTTGGCCCAGAGCATTCTAAACGATGTTCTCCAGAGATGCTGCCTGATCCACTGAGTTACTCCAGCGCTTTGTGTTTTGCTCGATTCCAGCCTCAACAGTTCCTTGTGCCTCTGGGGAATGCGAAGACTATAGTTCTTTTGCCTCTGGGGTAAAAACTTACCTCCTCACCGGCTGTCAAGGTAACAATCTTACATCACCCCACAATTAGAATCTCACCATTCATGTTATGCAAAGGATACATACATACATCAGGAGCATCTGTTTCTATAGAAAAAGATAACATATTGTCCTATATGCTTGTCCTATAACTGTTTTATTTCATTGAATATTTATCCTAACACAACTTGATGAAACCCATAATCAAGAGGGCTTCGACCTATAGGGAGAGGTTGGTCAGACGAGGATTTTATTCCTTGGAGTGCTGGAGGCTGAGGGTGATCTTAAAGAGGTGTATAAAATCCTGCGGGAAATAGGAAGGGTGAATGCACAGACTTTTTTTCTGGGTAGGGGAATCAAGAACTAGACAGAAGGTGAGAAGAGGAAGATTTAATGGGAACTCAAGCGGCAACTTTTTCAGGCAGAGGCTGGTGGCTGTATGGAACGAGGTGCCAGTGTAGGTAGTTGAGGCAGGTGCGGTAACTCGATTTAAAAGACATTTGGATAGGTACATGAATAGGAAAGGTTTAGGGGGATATAGGCCAAACGCAGCTTAAATGGGGCATCATGGTCGCCATGGATGAGCTGGGCCGAAGGGCCTGTTGCCATGATTCTCTGACGCCAAAAGCCAAAAGTGAAGAGAAATCAGACATTTACTGAAACCAAAGATGCTTTGCAATTTCAAACACTCACAGCGGTGCCCCTCTGTACCTGTGGACCAGATCACTGCCCCCATAGGACACTTACAGAAACACAGGAGTAGTGCAACTCCAGAACATCTTATTTCCTGCTTGTCCCTGAAGCCTCCGATATTGAACAGCCTTTTGATTTCTTCAAATGAACGTTATTGCTTATTTAAACCTCATGGTTAAAGTAATGATATATTTTGTTTGCTCAGCTTTCTGTTTACGCCATGGCAACAAAATCAAAGCTGCCGTCGCACAGGTGGCAGGTGAGCAGAAAGGTAAACACAAGCATTTGGAGGTCCATCAGTGTTCATTTGCACAGCTGCTGCATCTGATAGAGTCATGCAGCATGGAAACAGGCCCTTCGGCCCAACTCATCCATGCCAACCAAGATGCCTCATTTACACTAGTCCCACCTGCCTGCATTTGGCCCATATTTTTCTAAACCTTTCCTATCCATGTAACTGTGCAAGTGTCTCATAACTGTTGTTACAGACGTTACAGACTTCGTGAAGAAATATGTGGAGGACTGCATCCCCACCAAAACCTTCCGAGTGTTTCCCAATCAGAAACCTTGGATGAACTGTGAGATCCGCACTCTTCTGAAGACCAGACACCGGGCATTCATGTCTGATGATACAGAGGTCTACACGAAGTCCAGATACGACCTTGGTAAGGCCATCAAAAAGGCCAAAAGGGAGTTCTGCTCCAAGCTGGAGGTTGAGACAGATGTTCGGCAGCTGTGGCGGGGACTGAATGCAATCACCTCCCACAAGGCGAAACCAGGAGGCAGTTCGGATGTCGGCGATACATCACTCCGCTCAAATGCTCAATGCGTTTTACGCACGCTTTGATAGGGAGAACACCGTTGTGACTTCCCGAGCCCCCATTCGCTGTGATGGTATTTCAGTCTCAGTCACAGAGGCCGACGTCAGGAAATCCTTCAGAGGGGTGAACCCTCGAAAAGCGTCTGGACCTGATGGCATACCTGGTCGTGTTCTAAAAACCTGTGCGGACCAACTGGCTGGAGTTTTTACGGACATTTTCAACCTGTCACTTCTGAGGTCTGAGGTTCCCACCTGCTTCAAAAGGGCATCAATAATACCGGTGCCCAAGAAGAGCAAGGTGACGTGCCTCAATGACTATCGACCTGTGGCACTAACGCCTGTGGTGATGAAGTGCTTCGAGAGGTTTATCATGGCGCAAATCAACTCCTACCTCGACAAAAACCTGGACCCACTGCAGTTCGCTTACCGCCACAACAGATCAACGGTGGACGCGATCTCGCTGGCCCTCCACTCCGCTCTGGACCACTTGGACAACAAAAACTCATATGTCAGGCTGTTATTCATTGACTACAGCTCGGCATATAACACAATCATCCCCTCCAAGCTGGTTACCAAATTCGCAGAACTGGGTCTCTGCGCATCCCTCTGCAATTGGATCTTCGACTTCCTCATTCACAGACCACAGTCTGTTCGTATTGGTGGAAATGTGTCAGACTCGATAACAATCAGCACGGGAGCACCTCAAGGCTGCGTGCTCAGCCCCCTGCTGTACTCACTCTATACTCATGACTGCATAGCCGGTCATAGTGCGAACTCCATCATCAAGTTCGCTGACGACACCACTGTTGTGGGACGTATCACTGATGGGGATGAGTCGATGTACAGAAGAGAGATCGAGCGACTGTCCATATGGTGCCAGCACAACAACCTGGCCCTCAACACCAGCAAAACCAAGGAACTGATTGTGGACTTTGGAAGGAGTAGGATGGGGACCCACAGTCCTGTTTATATCAATGGGTCGATGGTTGAAAGGGTCAAGAGCTTCAAATTCCTGGGCGTGCACATCTGTGAAGATCTTTCCTGGTCCAAGAACACTGATGCAATTATTAAGAAAGCTCAACAGTAGATCCCAGTGGCCAACATATTGGACCATAAAATGGGCCAAACTTATTGTTGTTGGTGTCAAAGGCAGAGAAAGGGTAAAGGAAAAAATGAAGACACAAAGGTGAAAGGGACAATTTTGGATGTACAGCCGGGGATGGTGGTGGTAGGCAGATACAATAGTGGCAGACTCGCTGAGTTCTTCCAGCAGTTTGTGTTTTGCTCAAGAAAAATAATGAAATACCTGGAGTATTGTGTGCAACGTTGGCTCTTGAGGTTAATTCCCGGGATGGCTGGACTGTCATATGTCGAAAGAATGGAGCGACTGGGCTTGTATACCTGGAGTATTGTGGGAATGGAGCGACAGGGCTTGAAATACCTGGAGTATTGTGGGAGTGCAACGTTGGTTCATGAGGTAAATTCCCGGGATGGCGGGACTGTCATATGTCAAAAGAATGGAGCAACTGGGCTTGTATACACTGGAATTTATAAGGCTGAGAGGGGATCTTATTGAAACATATAAGATTATTAAGGGATTGGACACGCTAGCGGCAGGAAACATGTCCCCGATGTTGGGGGAGTCCAGAACCAGGGGCCACAGTTTAAGAATAAGGGGTGGGCCATTCAGAACAGAGATGAGGAAAAATCTTTTCACCCAGAGAGTTGTGAATCTGCGGAATTCTCTGCCTCAGAAGGCAGTGGAGGCCGATTCTCTGGTTGCTGTCAAGAGAGAGTTAGATAAAGCCCTTAAATATAGCAGAGTCAAGGAATATGGGGAGAAGGCTGGAATGGAGTACTGTTTCTGGATGATCAGCCATGATCACAGTGCATGGCGGTGCTGGCTTGAAGGGTCGAATGGCCTACTCCTGCACCTGTTTTCTATTGTCTAAATTAGTTGAAATTCAACATTTAACTGGGATAAGGGACAATTGGGGCAATTTGAGGTGAATGAAAGGTAAAGTGGAAGGTAATCCATTCTAGAACAAGGCTATCACCATAAAGACTGGCCTTTCTGCTGCTGAGTCATGGCATCCATTGACACACTGGGCAGATGACAAACTGCATTAACCGCAATGCTGAATAAAGAACCACTAATGTTTTGAATGTGCTCAGGTTAATCGGCACAGTTCCAGCAAGACCTAGGTTTCTATTTATTGTTTTCAATCAATGGTGACTAACGTTAAGAAAACATTGGAGGGAAATGAACAGATACAATGCTGCCTGACCCACCGATTTCCTCCAGAACTTTGTGTTTTGCTCAAAATTCCACCATCTGCAGCTTCTCGTTTTTCCACTGATTAACACTATCTACACTGGCAAATCTGATCCAACTTGAGAGCACCAGCAATAAGGAACTATTTGTGTAACAGCTTTAGTTGAATTTTTGATCAGCACAGAAGAAACAAAAGATTGAATGAATCGAGAACCAAATACCAGCACAGCCTCAATTCAAAATGTTAATCTGTCCCTCAGTCCCTACTGGGCACAATGTAGGAATAATAAAAAATACACAGAATGCTGGCGTAACTCAACGGTCAGGCAACATCTCTGGAGAACATGGATAGGTGACGTTTTGGGTTGAAAACCTTCTTCAGGCAGGAATATTAACAGTGAGAGGGATAGAACAACAGAGTCACATACATCAAGAATTATAATCACATTTAGAATTGAAACCAATTTGACCAAAATATTTGTGAGCCAGTGGATGCTTCTGACAACATCTTTGTAGATAAAAACAGAAATATTCAGCTGGTAAGACAGCATGAAGAGAGGGAACCGGTCTTAACATAGAACAGTACCGCACAGGAACAGGGCCTTCCATACACAATATCCGTGTGAACATGATGCCAAACTAAACTAATCTCTTCTGCATGCACATGATCCAGACTCCTCCATTCCCTGCACATCCCTGTGCCCATCTAAAAGTCTCTTAAATGCCTCTATACACTGTTATATCTACCTCCACACTGCCCCGACAGCGTATTCCAGGCACCCACCAACATCTGTGTAAAACACTTTCCTCACTATTCTATTTTAAATTCTGCCCCTCTCTCCAGTCTTCGATATTTTCACCCTGGGGAAAAGGTTCTGATTGTCTATACAATCTATACTTCTCTTACTTGTATATATTTGTATCAGGTCTCCCCCTCAGCCTCCATCATTTCAGAGAAAACAATCCAAGTCTACCCAACCTCTCCTTATAGCTAATGTCTTCTCATCCAGACTGCATTCTGGTAACGTTTAATCTTTCAGTATGGTGGCTCTTTGCCAGTACCTCTCAGATATCGACATCATGCATTTATAGTCAACTAATCCTTGCTTAGTTTGCCACAATAGGCAAGGCAAGACAAATTTATTTATATAGCACCATTCGTACAAGCAGCATTTCATAGTGCTTTACAAAAGAAACAAAAAAAATAGTAAGATTAAACGAGAACTTACCAGTTCGAAGTTTGATTGTTATTTTATGAGGAGTAACGATGAGGGATTACGTGAAGATGCCCCGCCTGGCGCTAGAACGGCATACTTCAAAGCAGCGGCATGAAAAACACAGAACACAATAGCCGGAGTAAGATAGTAAGGCTCATCATAGATTTAGAACTACCAGATGATCATTTATTTTATGAGGGTGGGGAGTGGAGGGCACGTAATCCCTCATTGTTACTCCTCATAAAATAACGATCAAACTTCGAACTGGTAAGTTCTCATTTAATCTTACTATTTTACTTCGGAGTCACGTGAGTGACTACGTGAAGATTTTGAAGCTTCTGTGTTTTTCATGTCGTAGAGTCATTCCATACGACAGTCCGGCTAGGTCAACACATACATGAGTAAATAACCTTTTACCAGATCAGTTTTAGTTCTTTTCATAAATCTTTTAATGATAAAAGAACATATAATAACCCCCTTTTTTACATCTGGGGAAACCATTACAAAGTGATAAAAAAATATAAGTGATAACATAATCGATAATATCAATCGATAGCGAAACAAAGCAGGTGATTATAGTGAACCCAACACCGCGTGTCCAAAGCCTGTCATTGTGTGAACAGGTTTATTGTAGAACTTTGAAAAAGTTTCTTCTTTACACCACCCTGCGGTTTCTAAAATGTGTTCGAGTGGTACGTCCTGTAACTTCGCCGCGGACGTAGGTGCTGCCCTGGTGGAGTGAGATTTGAACACATCAGTGTCTACTCCTGCTAAAAGTAACACCTGTTTTAACCACCTTGAAATTGTTTGTACTGAAGCTTTTGTGTGTGGTTTCTTATGCGTAATCATTAATGCTTTTTCATCACCTCGAAGAATTTTGGTAACTTTTATATATTGATTCAAATGTTTAACTACACACAATGTTGGATCAATAGGGTAAGCTTGAAACATTACCTTTGCTCCAGTTCTCCCTGGTCTGCTTTGTTTGATCAGATCGTAAACATAAAACACAATGTTATCTGCAGCCACATGCATACAGTCTAAACGTAGCATTTGTAATGTTTGCACCCTTTGTGCTGAAACCAATGCCATTAACATTACTAATTTAAATGTTAACTTTTCCAATGATAAAACTTCGATTGGAGTCCATTGCCTAAGTAAAGTAAGTACAATGCTGACATCCCAAATTTCTGTATATCTTGGTTTGGGTGGATTTTTGTTAAAGATTCCTTTCATAAATCTGGATATTAATGGATGTTAATGAAAATTACTGGGTTCAACATCCATTCTGTGTTGTCTTTAAACACCCTTGATCTATTGTCTGCCACCACATTGTCTTTACCTGGGATATAATTTGCCGAAATCCAAATTTGGTGCTTAATACACCACTGCCATATCTGATTGACCAGACAATCACATGATACCGATCTGACTCCACCCATGTGATTAATATTATGCAACAGCTGTTTTATTGTCTAATTGTATCAGTACATGCAGATTCCTTTTTGTAGAACAATAGGCTTTTAATCCATAAAACGCCCCCAATAACTCTAAATAGTTAATACCATATGTTTGGAGAAACATTTCCTCTTGAACAGTCCATCTGCCCCCACAACTGGTAAATGTATCTGTTGCCCCCCATCTGAGAGCACTAGCATCTGTTTGTAAAAATACTTCAGGCTGATGTATTAAAATGTTTTTAGCAGCTTGTGGGACATTTTCAATCCACCATTGCAATTCCAATAAAGCTTCTTTTGTTAATTGCATAGGCCTATCAAAATGGCCTGCTCGCTATTTTAGAGCTCTTATTTTGTCCCTTTGAAGGTTTTGGTAATGTAATGGACCAAATTCTACTGCAGGAAATGCTGCCACTAGCTTACCAATACCTTTGCTACTTCCCGGATGGAGGGATAAGGTTTGTGAATGAGACCCCTACAGACCATTAAAATATCATCAATCTTATCTGTTGGCAAAGTTACTAGCATAGTAACTGAGTTAATCACAAACCCCAAATAGTTAATTGACTGTGCTGGCTGCAGCTGGGACTTAATTGGATGAATCAAGAAACCTAACTTCTCAAATAAAGTTTTAGTTGCTGAAACTGATTTTCCAGCTGATTCCTGATTACTACTGATAATTAAAATGTCATCCAGATAAGCCATAATGATGTGCTTTTGTGCTCTTAATTGTGCTAAAGCTGGTTTCAACAGCTTTGTGAAGAGCCTGGGAGATGAACTTAACCCATTTGGTAAAGCTTTAAATTGCCACAGCTGTCCCAGCCAATTAAATTTTAAATACCTTCGAAAAAATTGATGTATTGGTACTGAATAGTACGCATCCTTTAAATCAATTGTAGCCATATAACAACCTGCTGATATCAAATGTATTGTAGTGTTGAACATTTCCATCTTAAAATGTTTAAACTCGACAAATGTATTAAAGTTTGTAAGGTCCAGAATAATTCTGCAACCACCATCTTTTTTACTTCTTGGAAAGATATTTGACACAAATTGATGTTTATGTTCAACAGTTTTTTCAATAACACCTTTTTTAAACAATTTGTCAATTTTCACATTAATTTCTGCTTCTTCAATAGCAGAAAACATGAAACCATAAGCAGGTTTATTTTGTACCGGAGAATTAACACCTTCTTTAAATGGTATAGTAGCTCCTGAAACTGTTTCTAAAATAAACCGATCAGATGTGATGGCAAGCCATTCATCATAAAACATTTGTAATCTCCCTCCAACTGGAGATTTGTCCACAGTTTCTTTAAGAATAGAATAAATTGTTTGTACCTCTCCATATGAACGTGGTGGTCTCCTTCTCCCCGTATACGGGGGAACATTAGGCTGTGTCGGATGGTAATATTTTCTTATCATACTCCTGCCTCTGTTTCCAAAATCAAATCCCCTTCTTGACGAAAAATACCTTTTTTATCCAAAAACGAAAGGTCTCATGTAGCTAATAGATTTAGCCTCTTCATCCATTTCTCTTATTTGTTTAGGCAGGTTCTCTCCAAATAGATAACCAGAAGCTTGAACACCACTTGATCGACACAGACCTGCAAACCTTGGATGAAATATGGGCCGAATCGCAATTTTCCTCATACAATTAATTTCATAAAAGGAATTGCACAATAAGCCCAGAGTATCTTTTTGGATTTTAACCATTTCCGACCCTTCCATTTGCCTTCCAAAAGCAGTAATGGCAGCTGAAATCAGTTTGAGGATTCTTTGAAATCTTATTTCTTGTCCTCTCATGCCTGGACTCATAGGTGTCCATATAGACGGATTAACCGTAGGTACCTTCAATGAGGTGCAATTTTCCGGTGATTTATATAATTCTGCTGTTTCAACCATCACAGAATCTTGAAGTTGATGAGATACCATATAATTAATACTGGCAGCTAGGTTTTCTTCCATAGCCTCACCACTTCCTTCAGGTATAGCAAAATCTTTTGCCATATCGGGCACATATGGCCTCCTCTTTTTTATTCGTGGTGTGCACTCATAATCCACATCACCACTTGCAGGGTCTGTCTTTTGCAGCCCTGATACACCTGGAATTATATCCAATGAGACTTCCTCCACCCTTGTTCCTGGGTCTGGAGTTTCAAATTCCCAATTTGGCACATAGCCATATTCTGGATATTCAAACCCCTCAGGGTCATTTTGGGAAATTTCTGGGTACTTTGACCCTTGTCTCATAATATTTTGGAGCACTCTCTCCATATGTTCCATTTTAAGCCATATAGCTTTATTATCTGGAGGACTTTCATTATCAGAGTCATCATCAGAAACCACGGGCCTCACGGATTTCTTTTTACTTTTTCTAGGAACATTTTCCTCTGTGGTTTGTATTTCTGGAGAAATTATAGTCTCACTAACGGGTGAATCAGCGGCCACCGGTATCGGAACTGGATCCGCACTAATCTCTTGTCCCGACTCTTTAGCTTCTCCCCGGGACAATCTTTTTACCCGCGAAATTTTTCTTTGAGACTTCTCCATTTTTTATTTTTATTATCTGGCTAAATCAGTACGCCAGCGTGACTCTGATTTTGAATTTTTACTTTCACTTCTGCTGGTTCTACCAGCGTAACGTCTTTTTTAGAACGTCCCCTATTTTCCTTGCATTTACCTGGGGGTCCGTTCCGGCCGCTGCGAGGAGCTGCGCTCTGCAGCTCTTGCTTCTGCCGTCAGCGTCGACGTAATGCCGTTCTAGCGCCAGGCAGGGCTTCTTCACGTAGTCACTCACGTGACTCCGAAGTAAAATAACATAGTAAAAAGACAGCAGAACAACCATACAACACAGGCCAACGAAATAGCCAATAATCAAAAATGACAAAACAAGCAATAAGACAAATGCATGTATAGTAAAATAAAGTCACTAAAACAATAAAACAATTTTAAAAGCACATAAAAGGGATAAGATTAGAAGGTTACAATTACCTGCATGTTGGGTTATGGAAAAACTACAGTAAACAACAGTGTTTTTAGGCCTGATTTAAATGAGCTTACAGTCTGTACACACTCAGGTGTTTAGGGAGCTTGTTCCACAGGTGTGGAGCATAAAAACTGAACGCTGCTTCAGCCTTTTTAGTTCTGACCCTGGGAACACAGAGTAAACCTGTCCCTGAAGACCTGAGGAGTCTAGGTGCCTCATATACAACAAGAAGGTCAGAGATGTATTTTGGACCCAGACCATTCAGTGCCTTGTAGGCCAGTAACAGAGTTTTTAAATCTATCCTTTTACACAGAGGGTGCCAGTGCAAAGATTTAAGGACAGGTGTAATGTGGTCCATTTTCTTGGCGTTGGTCAAGACTCTGGCAGCGGCATTCTGGATAAGCTGCAGTTGTTTAATTGATTTTTTACTGAGACCTGTAAAGATACCATTACAATAATCTAACCTACTGAAGATATATGCATGGACAAGTTTTTCAGTGTCTTCTTTGGACAGAAATCCCTTGATTCTTGCAATGTTTTTTAGATGGTAATAGGCAGATTTGGTAATGATCTTTATATGGCTGTTAAAATTCAAATCCGAGTCCATAACTACACCAAGGTTTCTGGCTTTGTCTGTGGTTTTCAGTGCGATTGAGTCAAGTTGAGCACTCATCTCTAGCCTTGTATTTTTGGGACCAAAGACAATAATTTCTGTCTTATTTGCATTGAGCTGGAGGAAGTTCTGGTTCATCCACTCATTGATTTGTTTGACACACTGACTCAGTGAGTGTAGGGGACCATGGTCATGTGGTGACACTGTAATATAAAGTTGTGTGTCATTGGCATAAGTATGGTAGGATATGTTAAAATACTCTATGATCTGAGCTAGGGGGAGCATGTCAATATTGAACAAAATGTGTCCAAGAATGGAGCCCTGAGGAACCCCGCATGTGAGTTTTGTACGTTCTGATTCATAATTACCAAGGGAAACAAAATAATCCCGATCTTTCAAGTAGGATTTGAACCAGTCCAGCACAGATCCCGAGAGTCCTACCCACTTCTCCAGTCTGTCAAGCAGTATGTTATGGTCCACCGTATCAAAAGCAGCACTGAGATCTAGAAGTACCAAAACTGAAGCTTTTAATGCATCACTGTTTAGATGTATGTTGTTTAGGACCTTAGTAAGTGCAGTCTCTGTGCTGTGATGTGGCCGAAATCCCGACTGGAAAACATTAAAAATATTGTTTTGGATCATAATGCAGTAAATTTGTTGGTAAACTACCCGTTCAATGATCTTTGCCAGAAATGCTAAATTAGATATGGGCCTATAGCTGCTCATAGCTGAGGCATCCAGATTAGGCTTCTTCAATAGGGGCTTGATCACTGCAGTTTTTAAGGCTTTGGAAACATGCCCCAATTGAAGGGAAGTGTTTACTATGTTGAGCACTTCTGGTGCAACACTGTTAAAAACATTTTTAAAGAAGTTTGTGGGCAGCAGATCAAGACAGCAGGTAGTGGACTTTAGCTGTTGAACAGTTTCAGTCAGAGATGCACAATTTAAAATTGAAAAATGTTGTATATTCATTAATGAATCTAGAGGCATGTGACAAAGCCATGTTCCCTGAGGTGGAGCTACACATTGTTTGTCTTATCTTCAGAATTTTATCAGTGAAGAAATCTGCAAAGTCATTGCACGACTTGCTGGACAGGAGCTCAGGAGGAACTGATGACGAGGGGTTTGTCAGTCTATCGACAACGGCAAATAAGGTGCGGGAATTATTATTTTTGTTGATAACCTCTGAGAAAAAGGACTGCCTTGCCCTTTTCAATTCCTGATTCTAGATACGGAGACTGTCTTTGTAGATGTGGTAGTGGACCTGTAGTTTGGTTTTTCGCCACCTACGTTCGGCCTGTCTACACTTTGTTCTTTGGGATCTCACTGTTGTGGCATTTCTCCATGGTGACTTTTTCCTTCCAGATAAAACCTTGGTCTTTAGTGGTGCAATAGCATCCATAAGAGTCATAACATTGGATCTGAAACCATCCACAAGGTCATCGACAGAGGCCGAGGGCAGAGTTGGTGATGGTGTAAAGGCCTGAGTGAACAATGCGCCGGTGTTTTCATTGATACAACGCCTTTTGATCACCTCTGGTTCTTTCCTGATACTGCTAGCAGAGATGGTCGTTTTAAAAAATACACAGTAGTGATCAGAAAGAGCAACATCAGTCACCAATATTAATCTTTTGTTGTTTTGGACTTTTATTTGAGAACATAAAAATGGAATATTTCGTATCAAGAGTTGACCATCCGACACTATGGCTTTCACCGTTCATAGTTGGTTTACATCAGTACAATTTCTCTGGACTTTCCACCTACTGTATCTCTTGCTTCAATTATTATCCACCAAACTGTCCATCTATGTGAGAATTTATTAAATGAGGGAGCCTCTACTTTTAGAATCAAACAGCACAGAAACAGGCCCTTCTGCCCATGCCGATCAAGAAGGCCCATCTAGGCTCATCCCATTTGCCCATGTTTTGCCTTAAAACCTGTCAATTTGTCCTATCAATGTACCTGGCCAAGTGTCTTTCAAAAGTTGTTATTGTACCTGCCTCAACTACTTCCTCTGGCAGTTCATTCCATGTACCCACCACCCACTGCATGGAAAATGTTACCTCTCGGATTTCTTTTAAATCATTACCCTCTTTCCTTAAGAGTTCAGGATGGAGAATTGCAAAGATTCACCACCTTCTGGGAGCAAAAAAAAACCTTAAACAAATGCAAGGTTTTCAAAAGATCAACAGTGGAGCTTCAAATTCCAGGGTGTTAACATCTCAGATGATCTGTCCTGGGTCCAGCAAATCTACTTTCTAATAGGTTTAAAGAGATTCTGCATAGCACTGAATACTTTAACAAACTTCTTCAAATATACTGTTGAAAATATCCGGATTGGCTGCACCATGGCTTAGTACGGTAATTCCAATGCACAGGAATGCAAGAGGCTGCACAATGTCCAACATAGGCACAGCCCTTCCCTTCACCAGAACCATCTACATGAGACGCTGCCATCATGTGGGAGTTACTGAAGCATTAAGTCATGCTCCAGCAAGTTCAGGAACCCGCTACTTTCCCTCAAATGTTAGGTTCCTGAACTTGGTTTATTTTCAAAATGTATTTTTCACCAATGACTTGATTTTTTTGCACAGCCTCTCTTCATTTCATGGTGTTGTAGAATGTATGCATAATTTATGGATAATTTATGTATTTATGTGTTGTCTTAGCCTATGTTCCTGTGCTGCTACTGCAAGCAAGATTTTAATTGTACCTGTCCCTAACCGTACTTGTGCATTTAACAATAAACTTTGGCATTCAAGACAACTATGGAAGTAGTAATTGCTGACAAATTTTATTAAAATTAATCTCCAGTTGTATGCATGGCTGAATGAATGGATTTGTGGAATACGTTGGTAGGTTATATTGCAATAGTGAGAAATCGTGTGCATCAGAAATCAGTGGATGGGCTGATTGCAAGTTGTGTCAAGGCTTTGTAACCGTGTACTGCTCATATCCCACACAATGAAATGATTCTTCAAAGCATTTAATTTCTGTATGATTATTTAATCGAGGAATTCGTGTTCTGGCATTGCCACAGTGTTAAAGCATTTGCACTATTATTAATACAATTACAGAAAAATCATTCAACACTCAGGCATTTTCCCTTCATTGCTGATTCCCTTCTTGTTGGCTGGATGGATTACAGGTTAATTTTCTGACATTTCTTTGACAAAACCTGGCCTTGTGTACTATCAGGGGGAGTCCAGAACGCCATGTGGCACATGAAGAACTAGGAAGGAAAAGAATGACGTAAAATAAGATTAATTTATCCAACACAACAAAATGAAAATCTTCAGAGATTGCACAGTGCTGCGTTTTACCTCAGACTTTGAAAAGGTTTGAATGAGTTTGCAGCCTGCTGCTGCTGGTCCTGCTCTAGAAGCTGGGCAGTCAGTTTTCCCGATGAAGACATCCGTAATGTAGAGAATTCCCTCGAGCACCTGGAGTGAGAACAAAACCTATTTATACATGTGTTGAATGCTGCCTCAACCCCTAAATAACTGTAACATTTTTATCTCATCAGTCTACCAGTAGTTCTATCCCAGATAAAAAGATGCTGTATTAACCCATTGTGCTATTGCTGCACTCTTAAATTTGACACTGCTGTTGCCAGAGGTACATGGATGATGGAGGCATGCTGGGACACCTCACATAACCATTCCTATTCCTATTCTCATTTCAAAAATGGACTTCATGCATCCACATTTTTATGTGTATTATAGAGAACATTCTGTATTATAGAGAACATTCAACATTTTCCTCGTAAGTCCAATCATTTACGATTAGCACATCAGTTATCATTGAGAAAAATATTCTGCACTCTGTATCATTCCGTTTGCTCCACCTATTGCACTTGATTGCATTTATGTATAGTATTATCTGATTTAATTGGATAGCATGCAAAATAAAGCTTTTCACTGTATCTTGTATTCTCTGTATATTACAATAATAATCTAAATCCATTTATATACAACCCTTTTGAGCAAATATTTCCTGGGACTTTAACACAGATTCTGTCCACTTAATGCACAGTGATTTGAGGGCCTGATCTGTGGCCCTTTTGTTCCAGAGCAACGCCATCTTCATCACTCCTCACAGCATGTCATCCACTCAGAGACCCAGTGTGAAAACAGGCTATTGGCCCATTCTGCCCAGTGGACACCCCTCTACATTAATCTCATTGTCCAGCACTTGGTCCATCGCCTTCTATGCCAAGTGCTCATGCAGACACTGCTTAAACGATGCCAGTGACTCCACTTCCAACACTCTCTCCAGCAGGGCATTCCAGATACTCATCGCTTACAGTCCCCCCTCAGATTCCCACAAAATCACCTACCCCTTACTTTAAATGTTTGTCCACTAAAATTCAGTTCCATAAGGTGGATAAAACTAGATTGCACCAGTTTGCAGCACTCTATAGACAATAGACAATAGGTGCAGGAGTAGGCCATTCGGCCCTTCGAACCAGCACCGCCAATCACTGTGATCATGGCTGAGCATCCACAATCAGTACCCCATTCCTGCCTTCTCCCCAAATCCCATGGCTCTGCTATCTTTAAGAGCTCTATCTAACTCTCTCTTGAAAGTATCCAGAGAATTGGCCTCCACTGCCTTCTGAGGCAGAGAATTCCACAGATTCACAACTCTCTGGGTGAAAACGTTGTTCCTCATCTCCATTCTAAATGGCCTTATTCTTAAACTGTGGTCCCTGGTTCTGCACTCCCCCAACATTGGGAACATGTTTCCTGCCTCTAGCGGGTCCAATCCCTTAATAATCTTAGATGTTTCAATAAGATTCCCTCTCATCCTTCTAAATCCCAGTCGCTCCATGCTTTCAACATATGACAGTCCAGCCATCCCGGGAATTAACCTCGTGAACCTACGCTGCACTCCCTCAATAGCAAGAATATCCTTCCTCAAATTTGGAGACCAAAACTGCACACAATACTCCAGGTGTGGTCTCACTAGGGCCCTGTACAACTGCAGAAGGACCTCTTCGCTCCTAAACTCAAATCCTCTTGTTATGAAGGCCGACATGCCATTAGCTTTCTTCACTGCCTGCTGTACCTGCATTCATACTTTCAGTGATTGATGACAAGGACACCCAGATCTCGTTGTACTTCCCCTTTTCCCATCTTGACACCATTCAGATAATAATCTGCCTTCCCGTTGTTGCCACCAAAGTGGATAATCTACAAAGTGGATAATCATTTATCCGCATTAAACTGCATCTGCCATGCATCTGCCATGCATCTGCCCACTCACCCAACCTGTCCAAGTCACCCTGCATCCTCATAGCATCCTCCTCACAGTTCACACTGCCATCCAGCTTTGTGTCATCTGCAAATTTGCTAATGTTACTTTTAATCCCTTCATCTAAATCATTAATGTATATTGTAAATAGCTGCGGTCCCAGCACTGAGCATTGCGGTACCCCACTGGTCATTGCCATTCTGAATGGGACCCGTTAATCCCTACTCTTTGTTTCCTGTCTGCCAACCAACTTTCTCTGCATGTCAGTCCCCTACCCCCAATACCATGTGCTCTAATTTTGCTCACTAATCTCCTATTGGGACCTTGTCAAAGGATTTCTGCAAGTCCACGTACACTACATCCACTGGCTCTTCCTTGTCCATTTTCCTAGTTACATCCTCAAAAAATTCCAGAAGATTAGTCAAGCATAATATCCGCTTCATAAATCCATGCTGACTTGGACCGATCCTGTTACTGCTATCCACATGTGCCACTATTTCATCTTTTATAATTGACTCCAGCATCTTCCCCACCACCGATGTCAGGCTAACTGGTCCATAATTTCCTGCTTTCTCACGCTCTCCTTTCTTAAAAGGTGGGATAACATTAGCTCCCTCCAATCCACAGGAACTGATCCTGAATCTACAGAACATTGGAAAATGATCACCAATATGTCCACGATTTCTAGAGCCACTAGTACTCTGGGATGCAGACCATCAGGCCCTGGGGATTTATCAGCCTTCAGTCCCATCAGTCTACCCAACACCATTTCCTGCCTAATGTCAATTTCCTTCACTTCCTCCATCACCATTGGTCCTCTGGCCACTAGTACATCTGGGAGATTGTTTGTGTCTTCCTTTGTGAAGACAGATCCGAAGTACCTGTTCAAATCGTCTGCCATTTCCTTGTTCCCCATAATAAATTCACCTGTTTCTGTCTTCAAGGGACCCACGTTTGTCTTAACTGATTTATTCCACTTCACACACCTAAAGAAGCTTTTACTATCCTCCTTTATATTCTTGGCTAGCTTACCTTTGTACCTCACCTTTTCTCCCCACATTGCCTTTTTAGCTGGCTTCTTGTGCTCTTTAAAAGTATCCCAATCCTCTGGCTTCCCGCTTATCTTTGCTATGTTATACTACTTCTCTTTTATTTTTATACTGTCCTTGACTTCCCTCATCAGCCACAGTCGCTTCTTACTCCCCTTAGAATCTTTCTTCCTCTGGAATAAACTGATCCTGCACCTTCTGTATTATTCCCAGAAATACCTGCCACTGTCATTCCTGCTAGGGTCTCTTTCCAGTCATCTTTGGCCAGCTCCTCCCTCAAGCCTCCATAGTCCCCTTTGCTCAACTGTAATACTGACTCTTCCGATTTTCCCTTCTCCCTTTCAAATTGTAGATTAAAATTTGTCATATTATGGTCACTACCTCCTAATGGCTCCTTTACCTTGAGTTCCCTTATCAAATCCAGTTCATTACACAACACTAAATCCGGGATTGCCTTCTCCCTGGTAGGCTCCAGTACATGCTGCTCTAAGAATCCATCTCGAAGACACTACACAAACTCCCTTTTGGGGTCCAGTACCAACCTCTTTTTCCCAGTCTACCTGCATGTTGAAATCTCCCATAACCACGATAGCATTACTTTTATGACATGCCAATTTTAACACTTCCAAGACAACTGTCTGCTCTGGAGTACACATTCACTGCGTAACATCGGGACCCGCCATATAACTCTCCACAGGTCAGCAAACTACCTGCAGTCACTCCTGCCTTTTTCAAGTGGGAACAGCATCGTGTGTAGGTCACTGTTTCTGCACTTGCATAATGCAAGCAATTTTCGAACTCTAGATTTGTTAGAGTGGCACTTTTTAAGCAGGGCATAGCTGTCATTTAAAGGTAGAGCAAACAGCTTTCATTCATAATTGCAGAAAGAATAAGTTGCTTTCTTACCTGCGCTTTGGCATTCAGGAACTGGACAATTTTGAACAGAATGCCTCTCTGGCTGTTGAGTTCTTGCAAGGCCATTTCTGCAATTGCCAGGAAGTCGCTGTCACTGGTATCAACGTTCAGAAGTAAAGGATGGCTCTGGCCAGTCTGGGCAAGTTGCTGTATTTCCTTCACTTGGTGCTTGGTCTCAGCAGAGACGGAAAGAAGGGTAAGGGAGAAAACAGCGAGTGCAAATTGCCAGCCAGCCATGATCTTTTCTTTGTCTCACTCGATGAACAGATAGCAGGCATTTCACTGCCCTGTTTTTATACTGTTTCAACTCAAGGGTGTGACTGTGATACTCATTCAAATAAATATTAGGATGGTGATAAACCGTTAGCTTTGAATTAGTTTTATTACCTAAATATTTTGCGGTATTTGCAAGATAAGAACAAATTAAGTGGTTTGTTACAGCAAATAGGAGTGTTTTGTGTATTTTAATTTTGAACAAGGTTACTCATATTTCTTATCAGATACGAGTTCAAAAAGAACATTTGATTCACGTGTTTAGTCAGCGAGCCAGGTGTGCGGATTTCCAAACTCTATTCAGTTGTAAGTCCCAGAAAAATATTCCCAAAAGTTTCCTACATGATGAACAAACATTGGTGACACAATTAGATCAGATTTTTGTTTTCACCATATCGGCCTTCCACGGAGCTAACCCTACACTATGTGTCTCCACAATAGAACATAGACCCTAGAACAGTACAGCACAGGAACAGGCCCTTCAGCCCACAATGTCTGTGCCAAACACGATGTCACGTTAAACTAACCTCTGCCTGCATATCATTCACGTCACTCCGTTCCCTGCATATCCATAACACTGCCCAGTCCATCATCGGCTCTGACCTTCCTACCATCAAGGGGATCTACCACAGTCGCTGCCTCGAAAAGGCTGGCAGCATCATCAAGGACCCACACCATCCTGGCCACACCACCACTCCGGGTAGTATATTCCAGGCGCCAACACTCTGTGTAAAGAACATGCCCAGTACATCACTTTCAAACGTTGTCCCCTCTCACTCTCTAGTCTTTGACATTTCCACCCTGGTTATAAAGGTTCTGACCATCTACACTATCTATGCCTCTCATAAGTTTATATACTTCTAGCAGGTCTGCCCTCAGCCTCCATCATTCTAGAAAAAACTATTGAAGTCTGTCCAACTTCTCCTTATAGCTAATACCCTTTAATCCGTGCACCATTCTGGTAAATCTCTTCTGCACAAGCTCTGTAAAATGGCCTAGCAGTCAGGTTCATGATAGTCATAGTACTCCAGGACTGGGAAACATGCCTTTCAACCCAATGAGTTTGCACCAATCATCAAGCCATCATTGACACTGACCCGTTTTATTCTCTTCAAATTCCCATCAACTCCTTCCCATGTTTCTACATTTATCATTTAGTTCTCGAGAAGGCAAAAAACCCCATTCAGGTGTACGACAGTGCGGGTCAAGTCCACAACACATAATTGAACATTCAAGAGGTAACATGGGTCATTTGTTGCTTCTGTTATTGGGAGTTCAGACTTCGAGACATGCTTAGTTTAGTATAGAGATACAGTGTGGAATCAGGCCCTTCGGCTCGCCAGGTCCACATACTCGCTCGCACTAGTTCTATGTTATCCCACTTTCACATCCAATCCGTACACACTAGGGGCAATTTAAAAAGGCAAATTAAACTACAAACCTGCACATCCTGAAGAAAGCCACACCATCATAGGGAGAATGTGCAGATTCCACACGGACATCACCTGAGGTATCATATTGAAACATATAAGATTATTAAGGGTTTGGAGATTAGAGGAGGTGCATGTGAACCTATGTCTCACCTGGAAAGACTGCTGGGGTCCCTAGACGGAGGTGAGGGGATGTTACAGGGACAGATGTTACATCAATTGTTGTTGCAGGGAGAGGGTCATGTGGGTGGGACGGGTTGAGTGAGCTAAGGATTGCGGAGCAAGCGATCTCTGCAGAAGGCGGAAAGGAGTGGGGATGGGAAGATGTGAATGGTGGTGGTATTAGAGGTGAAGGAAATGTCAGAGGATCAACTGTTTGTTGTGGAGGTTGATGGGGTAAAAGATAAGAATCAGGGGAACTCTATCACGTCAAACATGGCCACACCACATCCTGTTCACACTGAATCAGACTGAGGTTTTTGTCCCGTCCAGACGGGAGCAGTTTGAGGCTCTAAAGGAACATTACGTAGACTAGTATCTCCACTGAGCGATGAGATGTTCCTTGTGAAAAACAGGTTCCTGTTCCTAATGCTCACAGCGTTACTGCCAATGAGAAACCTGTGGTTCTTCACAATCGAAGAGGTGCTCCGGAGGACAGCAAGCTGTCCCCCATGATCAGAGATGTGCCACGCACCAACATATTCACTGGAATTTGGAAGGATGAGTGGGATTATTATAGAAACGTATAACATTCTTAAAGGATTGGACAAGCTAGATGCAGGAAAAAAATTCCCGTTGTTGGGGGAGTCCAGAACCAGGGGTCACAGTTTAAGAATAAGGGGTAGGCCACTTAGGACTGAGATCAGGAAAAACTTCTTCACCCAGAGAGTTGTGAATTTGTGGAATTCTCTGCCACAGAAGACAATGGAGGCCAATTCACTGAATGTTTTCTACGGAGAGTGAGATTTAGCTCTTAGGCCTAAAGGAATCAAGGCATATGGGGAGAAAGCAGGAATGGGTCTGATTTTACATGATCAGCCATGATCATATTGAATGGCAGTGCTGGTTCGAAGGGCCGAATGGCCTACTCCGGCACCTATGTTTCCATGTTTCCATGTTTCCATGTTTCCATGTTTCCGTGTTTCTGTGTTTATGTTTCGTGTTTCTGTGTTATGTTTTGTGTGCATCTGTGTATTCTGTGTTTTCTGTGGTTTCGTGTCTCATATGTCTCTGTATTTCGTGTTTCTGTGTTACTGTGTTTCTGTGTTTTCGTGTCTCTGTGTTTCTGTGTTTCTGTGTTTCGTGTGTTCTGTGTTCTGTGTTATCTGTGTCTCTGTGTTTCTGTGGTTCTGTGTTTCTGTTTCTGTGTTTCTGTGTTTCTGTGTCTCTGTGTTTCTGTGTTTCTGTGTTTCTGTGTTTCGTGTTTCTGTGTTTCCGTGTTTCCGTGTTTCCGTGTTTCCGTGTTTCCGTGTTTCTGTGTTTTTATGTTACTGTGTTTCGTGGTTTCTGTGTTTCTAATGTTTCGTGTTCTGCGTTTCCCCCCCCCCCCCCCCCCACCCCCCCCCCCCCCCCCCCCCCCCCCCCCCCCCCCCCCCCCCCCCCCCCCCCCCCCCCCCCCCCCCCCCCCCCCCCCCCCCCCCCCTGTGTTTCTGTTGTTTTTATGTTTCATGTGTTGCTGTGTTTTTATGTTTCTGTGTACCCCCCCCCCCCCCCCCCCCTCCCCCCCCCCCCCCCCCCCCCCCCCCCCCCCCCCCCCCCCCCCCCTGCCCCCCCCCCCCCCCCCCCCCCCCACCCCCCCCCCCCCCCCCCCCCCCCCCCCCCCCCCCCCCCCCCCCCCCCCCCCCCCCCCCCCCCCACCCCCCCCCCCCCCCCACCCCCTGTGTTTTCTATTTTCTTGTGTTTCTGTGTCTCTGTTTTCTGTGTTTCGTGTTCGTGTTTCTGTGATTCTGTTTCTGTGTTTCTGTGTATCTATGTTTCTGTGTTTCTGTGTTTCCTTGTTTCCGTGTTTCATGTTTCCGTGTTTCCGTGTATTTCTGTGTTTCTGTGTTTCTGTGTTTCGTGTTTCTGTGCTTCTGTGCTTTTGTGTTTCTGTATTTCTGTGTCTCTGTGTTTTTGTGTCCCTGTGTCTCTGTGTTGGTGTTTCCTGTGTTTCTGTGTTTCTGTGTCTCTGTGTTTCCATGTCTCTGTGCCTCTGTGCCTCTGTGCCTCTGTGCCTCTGTGTCTCTGTGTTTCGTGTTTCTGTGTCTCTGTGCCTCTGTGTCTCTGTGTTTCTGTGTTTCTGTGTCTCTGTGTTTCTGTGTCTCTGTGTTTCATGTTTCTGTGTTTCATGTTTCTGTGTTTCTGTGTTTCCATGCTACTCTCCTGAAGACAAGGGGCATGTGTGAGCTCAGTTCTCTTCACATTATAGCAGTGGTTCTTAATCAGGGGGTCGTGACCCCCATGGAGGTCTTTTGGGGGTTTTCCGGTGGTCATGAAGGGGTCATCTGTGTCTCTGAATCTCTGTGTCTCTGTGTTTCTGTGTTTATGTGTTTCTGTATTATGTGTTTCTGTGTTTCTGTGTTTCTGTGTTTCGTGTTTCTGTGTTTCTGTGTTTCTGTGTTTCTGTGTTTCATGTTTCTGTGTTTCATGTTTCTGTGTTTCGTGTTTCTGTGTTTCATGTTTCTGTGTTTCGTGTTTCTGTGTTTGTTTCTGTGTTTCTGTGTTTCTGTGTTTCTGTGTTTCTGTGTTTCTGTGTTTCTGTGTTTCTGTGTTTCTGTGTTTCTGTGTTTTTCTGTGTTTCGTGTTTCGTCAATACAATTTCTGTGTCGTGTCTCCGTGTCCCCCTGTCTCATGTTCGTGTTTCTGTGTCTCTGTCTGTGTTCGTGTTTCTGTGTCTCTCTTTTCTGAGTTTCTGCATTTCGTGTTTCTGTGTTTCATATTTCTGTGCTTTTTTGTGTTCTGTGCTCTGTGTCACTGTGACTCAGTGTTTCTGTGTTTCTGTTTGTGTTTCTGTGTTTCATGTTTCTGTGTCTCTGTGTCGCTGGTCTGTGTTTTCTGTGTTTCTGTGATTCTGTGTTTCCTGTGTTTCTTCTGTGTTGATGGGAGTGGGATGTTTTCTGTGTTTCCGTGTTTTCTGGTGTTTTTCTGAGTTCTGTGTTTCGTGTTTTCTGTGTCTCTGGGTCTCTGTGTACCTCGGTGTTTCGTGTTTCTGTTCTCGTGTTTCCTGTGGTCTCTGGGTTTATGGGTCTCTGTGTCCTCTGTGTTTCTGTGTCTCTGTGTTTCTGTGTCTCTGATCCGCTGTGTTTCTGTGTCTCTGTGTTTTCGTGTTCCTGGTCTCTGTGTTTCTTGTGTTATGTGTTTTCTGTATTGAAATGTGTTTTCTGTGTTTTTCTGTGTTTCTGGTTTGCGTGTTTCTGTTTTCTGTGTTCTGTGTTTCTGTGTTTCATGTTTTCTGTGTTTCATGTTTTCCTTGTGTTTCGTGTTTCGTGTTTTCTTGTGTGTCGTGATTCTGTGTTTTCGTGTTTCTGTGTTTTCATTTTCTGTTGTTGCGTGTTTCGTTGTTTTCTGTGGGTTCTGTGTTCTGTGTTTTTCATGTTTCTGTGTTGCAGGTTCAGTGTTTCTGTGTTTTGGTTTCTGTGTTTCTGTGTTTTCTTCTGTTTTTCGTGTTCTGAGTTCCGTGTTTCTGTTTTCTCTGTGTTCTGTGTTTCTGTGTTTCATTTTCTTTTCTGTGTTTTCTGTGTTTCTTCTGTGTTTCGTGTCTCTGTGTTTCTGTGTTTCTGTGTTTCTGTTTTCGGGTTGCGTGTTTCTGTGTTTTCTGTGTTTTCCTGTGTTCTGTGTTTCGTGTTTCCTGTGTTTGCTGTTTCTGTGTTTCATGTTTCTGTGTTTGCTGTGTTTCTGTGTTTCTTGTTTCATGTTTCAGTATTTCGTGTTTCTGTGTTTCAGTATTTATGTGTTTCTGGAGTTCTGTGTTTCGTGTTCTGTGTTTCGTGTTTCTGTGTTTCCGAGTTTCTGTGTCTTTCTTGTGTTCCGTGTTTCTGTTTTTTCTGTGTTTTCTGTGTTTCAGTATTTATGTGTTTCTGAGTTCTGTTTTCGTGTTACTGTGTCTCTGTTTCTGTGATCGTGTTTCTGTGTTTCGGTGTTCCGTGTTTCTGTTTTTCCTGTTTTCTTCTGTGTTTCGTGTTTCCGTGTCTCTGTTTCTGGTTTCGCGTGTTTCTGTGTTTCTGTGTTCTGTGTTTCGTGGGGAAGGAGAGGTCTGTGTTTTCATGTTTCTGTGTTTCTTCTGTGTTTCCGGTTGCTGTTTTTCTGTGTCTGTGTTCGTGTTGCTGTTTCCATCTCCGTGTTTCATGTGTGCCGTGTTTCTGTGTTTCGAGTCTATGTGTTTTCTATCTCGTGTTTCCGTGTTTCGTGTTTCTTCCCTGTTCGCTGTGTCTCTTGTGTTTCTGTGTCTCTGGTCCTGTGTCTCGGTGTTCGTGTTTCTGTGTCTCTGTGTTTCTGGGTCTCTGGTTTCTGTGTCCCTCTGTGTCTCTGGTGTTTTCTGTGTCTTCTGGTTTCTGTGTCCTGTGTCTCTGTGTTTCTTTCTGTGTCTCTGTGGTTCGTGTTCCTGTTCGCTGTTTTCTGTGTCTCTTGTCCTGTTCTCCGTGTCTCTGGTTTCTCTGGGTTGCGTGTTCTGTGTTTCATGTTTTCTGTTTCGTTTTCTGTGTTCTGTGTTTCTGTGTTTCTGTTTTCGTGTTTTCTGTTTTCTGAAGTTCTGTGTTTCGTGTTCTGTGTTTCGTGTTTCTGTGTTTTCCCGTGTTTCGTGTTCTGTGTTTCCGTGTTTCGTTTTTTCTGTGTTTTTCTGTGTTTCCGTGTTTCCGTGTCACTGTTTCTGTATTCGAGTTCTGTTTTTCTGTTTTCCGTGTTTCTGTTTTTCTGTTTCTTGTTTCGTGTTTCCGTGTCGCTGTTTCTGGGTTCGTGTTTCTGTGTTTCTGTGTTTTCTGTGTTTCATGTTTCTGTGTTTCTGTGTTTCGTGTTTCCGGGTCTCTGTTTCTGTGTTTCATGTTTCTGTATTTCGTGTTTCTGTGTTTCTGGAGTTCTGTGTTTCGTGTTTCTGTGATTCTGTGTTTCTGTTGTTTCGTGTTTCTGTGTGTTTCCATGCTCGTGTTTCTGTGTGCGTGTTTCTGTGTTTCTGTGTCTCTGTGTTTTTCTATCTCTGTGTTTCGTGTTTCGTGTTTCTGTGGTCCTTGTGTCTTGTGTCTCTGTGTTCAGTGTCTCTGTGTTTCTGGTGTCTTGTGTTTCGTTGTTGTTTCTGATGTCTCCTGTGTTTCTGTGTCTCTGTGTTTCTGGTGTTTCGTGTGTTGCTGTGTCTCTGTGTCTCATGTGTTCTGTGTCTCTGTGCTCTCTGTATCTTGAGTTTCTGCATTTGTGTTTCTATGTTTCATATTTCTGTGCTTTTGTGTTTCTGTGTCTCTGTGTCACTGTGACTCAGTGTTTCTGTGTTTCTGTTTCTCTGTGTTTCTGTGTTTCTATGTTTCTGTGTCTCTGTGTTCTCTGTGTTTCTGTGTTTCTGAGTTTCTGTGTCTTGTGTCTCTGTGTTCTGTTGTTTCTGTGTTTCTGTGTCTCTGTGTCTCTGTGTCTCTGTGTCTCTGTGTCTCTGTGTTTCTGTGTCTCTGTGTTCTGTGTCTCTGTGTCTCTGTGTCTCTGTGTTCTCTGTGTTTTCTGTGTCTCTGTGTCTTGTGTCTCTGCGTTCTGCGTTTCTGCGTCTCCGTGGTCTCTGTGTTTCTGTGTCTCCGGTGTCTCCGTGGTCTCTGTGTTCAGTGTCTCCTGTGCTCCGTGCCTCCTTGACTTCGTAGTCTCCGTGCTCCGTTTGTTTTCTGTGTCTCTGTGTTTCATGTTTCTGTGTTTCTGTGTTTAGTCTTTTCTGTGTTTTGTGTTTCTGAGTCTCTGTGTACTCGTTGTTCTGTGTTTCGTATTTCTGTGTCTCAGTGTTTCTGTGTCTCTGTGTCTCTGTGTCTCTGTGGCTCCGTGCCTCCGTGCCTCCGTGCCTCCTTGTCTCCGTGTCTCTGTGTCTCCGTGTTTCTGTGTCTCTGTGTTTCTGTGTCTCTGTGTTTCATGTTTCTGTGTTTCATGTTTCTGTGTTACTTGTGTTCTGTGTTTCTGTGTTCTGTGTTTTTCATGTTTCTGTATTTCGTGTTCGTGTTTCTGTGTTTCATGTTTTCTGTGTTTTCTGTGTTTCTGTGTTTCGTGTTTCCGTTGTCCTGTTTCGTGATTCGTGTTTCTGTGTTTCTGTGTTTCGTTGTTTCTGTTTTTTCTGTGTTCTTGTGTTTGTGTTTCTGTGTTTCCATGTGCTCCGTGTTGTTTATGTTGTGCGTTGTTTCTGTGTTTTGTGTCTCTGTGTTTTTCTATCTCTGTGTTTCCGTGTTTCGTGTTTCCTGGTCTCTGTTGTCTTGTTTTTTTTTATAGTGTCTCTTGTGTCTCTGTGTTTCTGTTGTCTCTGTGTCTCTGTTGTCTCTTGTGTCTCTGTGTTTCGTGTTTCTGTGTCTCTGTGTTTCTGTGTCTCTGTGTCTCTGTGTTTCTGTGTCTCTGTGTTCCGTGTTTCTGTGTCTCTGTTGTCTCTGTGTCTCTGTGTCTCTGTATCTCTGTGTTCTGTTTTTTTGTGTTTCTGTGTTTCTGTGTTTCGTGTTTTGTTTCGTATTTCGGTGTTCGTGTCTCCGTGTCTCCGTGTTCCAGTTTCGTGTTTTCTGTGTTCTTGTGTCGCTGTGTTGGTTTCGTGTTTCTGTGTCTCTCTGTTCTGAGTTTCTGATTTCGTGTTTTCTGTGTTACAATTTCTGTGCTTTTGAGTTTCTGTGTCTCTGTGTCACTGAGATCAGTTTTCTGTGTTTCTGTTTCTGTCACTGTGTTTCTGTGTTTCTATGTTTCTGTGTCTCTGTGTCTCTGTGTCTCTGTGTTTTGTGTTTCTGTGTTTCTTGTGGCTCTGGTGTCTCTTTGTTCTGTGTCTCTTCGGATATCGTGTCTCTGTGTTTCGTGTCTCTGTGTCTCTGTGTTTCTCTGCTGTGTTCTGTGTCTCTTGTGTCTAAAGTGTATTTCTCTGTGTCTCTGTGTTTCTGTGTCTTGTGTTTCTGTTGTCTTGTTCTCTGTGTCTCGTTGTCTCTGTGTTTCTGTGTCTCTGTTGTCTCTGTTTGTCTCTGTGTCTCTGTGTTTCTTGTGTCTCTATGTGTCTCTGTGTCTTGGTTTCTGCGTTTCTGCGTCTCGTGTCTCTGTGTTTTCTGTGTCTCCGTGCCTCCTTGACTTCGTGTCTCGTGTCTCCGTGTTTCTGTGTCCTGGTTTTCATGGTTTCTGTGGTTTCTGTGTTTCGTATTTCTGTGTTTCTGTGTTTCTGTGTCTCTGTGTCTCTGTGTCTCTGTGTTTCTGTGTTTCTGTGTTTCTGTGTTTCTGTGTCTCTGTGTCTCTGTGTCTCTGTGTTTTGGTCTCAGTGTTTCATGTGTCTCTGTTGTCTCTGTGTCTCTGTGGGCTCCGTGCCTCCGTGCCTCCGTGCCTCCTTGTCTCCGTGTCTCTGTGTCTCCGTGTTTCTGTGTCTCTGTGTTTCTGTGTCTCTGTGTTTCATGTTCTGTGTTTCATGTTTCTGTGTTTTTGTTTCTGTGTTTCTGTGTTTCTGTGTTTCATGTTTCTGTATTTGTGTTTCTGGTTTCTGTGTTTCCGTGTTTCTGTGTTTCTGTGTTTCTGTGTTTCTGGTTTCTGTGTTTCATGTTTCTGTGTTTCGTGTTTCTGTGTTTCTGTGTTTCTGTGTTTCATGTTTCTGTGTTTCTGTGTTTCTGTGTTCTGTGTTTCATGTTTCTGTGTTTCTGTGTTTCTGTGTTTCTGTATTTGTTTCATGTTTCTGTGTTTCTGTGTTTTCTGTATTTCGTGTTTCTGTGTTTCGGTATTTCGTGTTTCTGTGTTTCTGTGTCTTCCTGTTGTTTCAGTGTTTCTTTGATTGTTGTTTCTTTTTTTGTTTATTTTTTTTTACCTGTGTTTCATGTTTCTGTATTTCGTGTTTCTGTGTTTCTGGAGTTCTGTGTTTCGTGTTTCTGTGTTTCGTGTTTCTGTGTTTCCGTGTTTCTGTGTTTCTGTGTTCCGTGTTTCTGTTTTTCTGTGTTTCTGTGTTTCGTGTTTCTGTGTTTCCATGCTCCGTGTTTCTGTGTGCCGTGTTTCTGTGTTTCTGAGTCTCTGTGTTTTTCTATCTCTGTGTTTCCGTGTTTGTAGTTTCTGTGTCTCTGTGTCTCTTGGGTTCGTGTCTCTGTGTCTCTGTGTTTCTGTGTCTCTGTGTCTCTGTGTTTCTGTGTCTCTGTGTCTCTGTGTCTCTGTGTCTCTGTGTTTCGTGTTTCTGTGTCTCTGTGTTTCTGTGTCTCTGTGTCTCTGTGTCTCTGTGTCTCTGTGTTTCTGTGTCTCTGTGTCTCTGTGTTTCTGTGTCTCTGTGTTTCGTGTTTTGTGTCTCTGTGTCTCTGGTCTCTGTGTCTCTGTGTCTCTGTGTCTCTGTGTTTCTGTGTTTCTGTGTTTCTGTGTTTCGTGTTTCGTATTTCTGTGTCTCCGTGTCTCCGTGTCCCCGTGTCTCCATGTTTCGTGTTTCTGTGTCTCTGTGTCTCTGTGTTTCGTGTTTCTGTGTCTCTGTGTCACTGTGACTCAGTGTTTCTGTGTTTCTGTTTCTCTGTGTTTCTGTGTTTCTATGTTTCTGTGTCTCTGTGTCTCTGTGTCTCTGTGTCTCTGTGTCTCTGTGTCTCTGTGTCTTTTGTTCTCTGTGGTTTGTGTTCTGTGTCTTGTGTCTCTTTGTCTCTGTGTTTCTGTGTTTCTGTGTCTCTGTGTCTCTGTGTCTCTGTGTCTCTGTGTTTCTGTGTTTCTGTGTCTCTGTGTCTCTGTGTCTCTGTGTTTCTGTGTTTCTATGTTTCTTTCGTGTGTCTCTGTGTTCTGTGTTTCTGTGTTTCTGTGTCTCTGGGTCTCTTTGTCTTGTGTTTCAGTGTCTCTGTGTTCTGGTTTCTGATGTCTCTGAGTCTCTGTGTTCTCTGTGTCTCGGTGTTTCTGTGTCTCTGGTCGCCAACCCCATGTCTCTGTGTTCTGTGTCTCTGTGTTTCTGTGTCTCTGTGTCTCTGTGTTCTGTGTCTCTGTGTTTCTGTGTCTCTGTGTCTCTGTGTCTCTGTGTCTCTGTGTCTCTGTGTCTCTGTGTTTCTGTGTTCTCTGTGTCTCTGTGTCTCTGTGTCTCTGTGTCTCTGTGTCTCTGTGTCTCTGTGTCTCTGTGTCTCTGTGTTATTGTGTCTCTGTGTCTCTGTGTTTCTCTGTGGCTCTGTGTTTCTGTGTTTCTGTGTTTCTCTGTCTCTGTGTCTCTGTGTTCTTCTGGTGGCTCTGTTGTTCTGTGTTTCTCTGTCTCTGAGTCTCTGTGTTTCTGTGTCTCTGGGGTCCTCTGTGTTCTGTGTCGTGTGTCTCTGTTGTCTTCTGTGTCTGTGTGTCCCTGTGTCTCTGTGTCTCTGTGTTTCTGTGTTTCTGTGTTTCTGTGTTTCGTGTTTCGTATTTCTGTGTCTCCGTGTCTCCGTGTCCCCGTGTCTCCATGTTTCGTGTTTCTGTGTCTCTGTGTCTCTGTGTTTCGTGTTTCTGTGTCTCTCTGTTTCTGAGTTTCTGCATTTCGTGTTTCTGTGTTTCATATTTCTGTGCTTTTGTGTTTCTGTGTCTCTGTGTCACTGTGTCTCAGTGTTTCTGTGTTTCTGTGTTTCTGTGTCTTGTGCTCGTGTGTCTCTGTTGTTTTGTGTATGAGTATGTGTTTCTGTGTCTCTGTGTCTCTGTGATTGAGTGATCTGTGTTCTGTGTTTCTGTGTCTCTGTGTCTCTGTGTCTCTGTGTCTCTGTGTTCTCTGTGTCTCTGTGTTTCTGTGTCTCTGTGTCTCTGTGTCTCTGTGTTTCTGTGTTTCTGTGTCTCTGTGTCTCTGTGTTTCTGTGGTCTCTGT